>JASKMD010000154.1:0-200000 GCA_030144725.1 Haematococcus lacustris | reverse complement strand
CCCTTGTTCACAGTGGCCCAGCACCTGGCAGGCCCAGGGCTGATGTGACAGGGCGGGGATTGCTTGAGACAGCCGCCTGCGTGGTGCACAGACCCTTGACCAGCAGCACCTGCTACACGCTTGGCCAACAGTTGCGGGGGTCGGCTGGGCGGCCGGCTACGCACTAAGTCTGTTGCCCAGCCCGGACTGCGCACTAAGTCCAGGACGCTCAGCAACTAGCAAGCAGCCAGCAACGGGCCACCTCCTTCCCTCCTCCTACATACAACCTGCAACACCCTACATGCTAGCCCCACCCCTCCTTTGCAAAATGGATATTGGGTGCCAAGCACCCCGAGTCCAGCCTTTATAAGCCACTGCTCACAAACCTAGAAGCCACGTGTGCTGATGGGCTTCACAGACACCTGGTGAGGGACTACATGTAGCCAGGCGCGCACTTGCCTCCGTGCAAACCCTGCCTTTGCTGACACTCACAGAACAGCAAGCACCGTCACGGCCATGCCCCAGGCCTGTGACCATGCCGAGCACCTGAAGGATTGTCAGGCCTGTTGGTCGTGCATGGGCTTGGGCAACTGCCTCTCCTACTCCCTGGTTCAGGGCTGCCTGCAAGCTAGGGAACACACACAGCTCACAACGACCTGATCATGAGGATGGAAAGCAAGGCAGCAGCTGACAGTGATAGGGCAGTTGCTGGGGTCCGGCTGGGCGGCAGGCTACGCACCAAGTGAGGGGCTATGCTGTTTGTGGTCACAGCCCAGCTGCGCACCAGTCGTGTGCTGAGTCCTTCACCACCATCACCCAGACTCCGGGTGGGCACCTGGTCAGCCTCCTTAACATGACTCCTGGTGGGTCAGCAGTGAGGCAGTGCATGGCTCTGGGCAGCTCATGGTGGACAGTTGGGGCAGTGCCCGCAGGCGCGTGACGGCGGAAGCTAGCGATGCCCGGGAAGCCTTGCCAAGGATCTTGGCTACGTGCAAAGTACAGGAGGTTGCTTGGCATGAGGTGTTGTGGACTGCACCTGACTGGGTGAAGCTGATGAGCTCAGCTGGAGTGCACGGAGAGTGTCCTGGCAGTGGTGTTGAGCACAAGGGAGAGGCCATGGTAGGTCCCATTGCAACCTGATTGGTGGCCGAGGCCACGCAGCCCTGCATCACCACTGTGCTACAAGCCAAGCCCGCAGCAGTGGCTACGTGAGTGCCTGGCCATACACCATCCACAGTACTGGCGCTGCTGCCGCCCCTTCCACTGCTGCTAGAGCTGCTGTTCTTGTCACTGCCCTTCCACCATACCAGGCCAAGGAGCTGATGAGACAGTTGCAGCTAACCGGCAGGGTTCTTCCAGACCGTTGCACCTAACTGTGATACCGATTGTGTTGCACTGTGTTAGGTGATGTAGGTATACTGGATGTGATACTCATGGTGTTAAAGTTTAGGCTGCTAGCTCCACTACTGCCCTTGCTGGATGAGCATGGATGAGATGGAGCTTGTGATCACTACAACCATCTGAAGGGCTACTAGGCAGCCACTTGCTGAAAGTTGCAAGGCAGACTGGGTTTCTACCGTGCTATACACTGCCCGTGGCGACGATGGGCGAAGCATTGAGCAACCTTACTTGGGCGATGTCGTCAACCGACAGAACAGACTAACAACAGCAGAGTGCAACACAGTGGCACACCGCCAACTTACCAACAAGTCAACTACCAACCACCAGCAACCAACATGCATTGGCAGCATCTCTGCTCCAATAATCAAGGTGCACCTCAACAAGCACCAACAATAATCGACCCACAAAAGGCATCAGTCCCTCACCACAAGGTATGTACGTGTTGGGCATGGCAACAAGTGGTCATACCCTCTAAACGTGGATGGCATGTGACAAGTGTGCACGTGTTGGCATACCGGCTTGCCGGGGCATGCACACGCAATGGCTCAACATGCAGATGCTGCAGCCCGGGATGGGGCTGGTCTGGTCTTGCTGGTCTGGTCTTGCAAGGTGCATAAGGCAGCACCCTTCTACCAGCCTTTGGGAGGTGAGCCACAGCTGTACCCGTGGCAAGGGATGGGCTTGGGCGAGGGGCTGGGCTTGGGCGAGGGGCTGGGCTTGGGTGGGGGGCTGGGCTTGGGCGAGGGGCTGGGCTTGGGCGAGGGGCTGGGCTTGGGCGAGGGGCTGGGCTTGGGCGAGGGGCTGGGCTTGGGCGAGGGGCTGGGCTTGGGCGAGGGGCTGGGCTTGGGCGAGGGGCTGGGCTTGGGTGAGGGGCTGGGCTTGGGTGAGGGGCTGGGCGAGGGGCCTGGCGCGGGAGAGGGGCTGGGCGCTGGCGCGGGGGCTGGCGAGGGGCTGGGCGCTGGCGCAGGGGCTGGCGAGGGGCTGGGCGCCGGTGCGGGGGCTGGCGCGGGGGCTGGCGAGGGGCTAGGCGCCGGCACGGGGGCTGGCGAGGGGCTGGGCGCTGGCGCTGGGGCTGGCGAGGGGCTGGGCGCGGGTGAGGGGGCTGGAGAGGGGCTGGGCGCCGGCGCGGGGGCTGGCGAGGGGCTGGGCGCAGGCACGGGGGCTGGCGAGGGGCTGGGCGCCGGCACGGGGGCTGGCGAGGGGCTGGGCGCTGGCGCTGGGGCTGGCGAGGGGCTGGGCGCGGGTGAGGGGGCTGGAGAGGGGCTGGGCGCGGGTGAGGGGGCTGGAGAGGGGCTGGGCGCGGGTGAGGGGGCTGGAGAGGGGCCGGGCGCGGGCGAGGGGCTGGGGGCCGGCTCAGGAGAGGGAGAGGGAGCTGGAGAGGGGGTTGGGGAGGGGCCTGGCGCGGGTGAGGGGGCTGGAGAGGGGGCTGGGGAGGGGCCTGGCGCGGGTGAGGGGGCTGGAGAGGGGCCTGGAGCGGGCGAGGGGCTGGGGGCCGGCTCAGGAGAGGGAGAGGGGGCTGGAGAGGGGGCTGGGGAGGGGCCTGGCGCGGGTGAGGGGGCTGGGGAGGGGCCGGGCGCGGGCGAGGGGCTGGGGGCCGGCTCAGGAGAGGGAGAGGGGGCTGGTGCGAAGGGGGCACGTCAATGCCCATTACAAAAGAGTCCACGATCTAAGAACAAGTACAAATGCATAGCGGTGCACTATGGCTGCCACGTCGGATGCCCTATGTGCCATTGCAAGAGCGACCACCATACCTGCGAAGGGGGCACGTCAATGCCCACCATCGCAGGCCCAAGGCACAGCTTAAGTACACCGTCTCACACTACATCACACTTAGGTCAGAGACGGCTGCGGGTGGCCTAGGCCTGTTCCCCACAACACTCCCCCTCAGGCCAGGCCAGCAAAGCAGGAAGCTAAAGCGCTAAGCGTCAACAGAAGATGCACAAGTACAGATGCATGAAGACAAAGAAAGCATAGTGTACAGGTAGGCACGCTCACGCGCCATGTGGTGCATGACGGCGATGTGCTTGCTGCGCTGCGACTCCACTGGGTTCTTCACCAGGGCTACCGCACCCTGACTGTCGCACAGGATGGGGATTGGGCCAGTGACTGCACAGAGCTCATGCAGCAGCTTGCGCAAGAACAGCGCTTCCCTGGTGGCGTCAGCAGCGGCCTGGTACTCGGCTTCAGTGGTGGAGGTGGCCACGGTGGTTTGCAGCTTGCTGCGCACTGACACAGTGGCACCGGACAGGATGAAGACATAGCCTGTGGTGCTGCGCCGAGACTGCTTGCAGCTGGCGTAGTCGCTGTCGCAGAACCCCACCAGCTCCCCACTGCAGCTGCCCCTGAAGACCAACCCTTGCCCCGCTGTGCCCCTGAGATACCGCAGAACCCCCTGCGCTGCCTGCTCATGCTCCCGCGTGGGCGCCTGCATGTAGCGCGTAAGCTGGCCCACTGCGAAAGCAATGTCGGGGCGCGTGCAGGTGGACAGCCACAGCAGGCCGCCCACTAGCTCGCGGTAGCGCAGCGTGTGCTGCTCGCTGAGCTGCTCACCCTGCTTCAACAGCTGCGTGCCAGGGGAGAGAGGCAGCTGGCGGGGGTTGCACTCTGCCAGACCAAAGCGCTGCAGCAGCTGCTCGATGTACTGCTGCTGCGTCAGGCGCAAGATGCCGGCTGCGCGGTCAAAGGCAATGCGCATCCCCAGAAAGTCAGCTGCCTGCCCGAGGTCGTGCACGTCAAAGGCTTGCTGCAGTTGCTGCTTCACCTCTTGCACCGCTGCCTCGTCTGCGCTGGCAAGGATGCAGTCGTCGACGTACACGAGCATGTGCACCGCGCTTCCGCTGCTTGTGCGCAGGCTGAACAGGCTGGGGTCTGCTGCTGAAGCCCGGAACCCGATCTGCTCCAGCTGCTCGCGCAGGCACAGATACCAGGCCCGAGGGGCCTGCTTGAGGCCATACACTGTGCGCTGCAGCTGGCACACCAGCCCCCTGCCCACCTCATACCCCTCTGGCTGCTCAACAAAGATCTGCGGGTCTGAGTCTGTGAGCTTGCTGTTAAGGAAGGCCGTTTTGAAGTCAATCTGCCAAAGGCCCCAGCCCCTCTGCACTGCCAGGGCAAAGATAAGGCGCTGGGTCGTGTGCATGACCACGGGGGCAAAGACAGCGTCCTCAAAGTAGTCCACCCCATCCCGCTGCCTAAACCCCTTCACCACCCAGCGAGCCTTGTACTTGACAATGCTGCCGTCTGAGCCCCACTTGACTTTTTGGACCCAGCGGCCTGGCAGGACCGACATGCCAGGCTGCCTGCTGACCAGCACCCAAGTCTGATTGGCGTGCTGGCTGGCCATCTCAGCATCCATGGCACGGCCCCACTCCTCAGCATCGGGCCTAGACATGGCCTCACTGAAGGAGCGAGGCTCAGCAGGTTGGCTGGCAGCACCCCCAGAGCTCCCCCTGCTCCCCCTGCTCCCATCACCCTCCCGCTCACTGCCACTGCTGCTGTTGCTTTCGTATCGAGCGGAGTAGCACAAAGTGACGAAGTCGGGGAATTCCACGCGCTTGCGCACGCGCTCAGAACGGCGCCGCTCGGGTGGCACAAGAGCTGGGCGCAACGCGGGCACGGTGTCAGGGGTGCCAGTCTCCATCCCCCCTGAACTGCCCAAACCGCCAGCCCCGCCTAGGCTAGCCCAGCCTGCCCCTACACCATCCCCGCCTGAACTATCTGGAGCAGCAGGGGGTCCACCCCTACTGCCCGCTTGTCCCCCACCGCCGCTGTTGCTGTCGCTGCTTCCCCCGCCACGGTTTGCGCTGTGTCGGGCGGGGGTGACGGTGGGGGTGACAGCAGGGGTCCCTCCCCCACTGCCCATCCTACCCTGCTCCATCCCACCCTGCTCCCCAGGCTGCTCCCCAGCTGCACTATCCCCCTCCTTGGGCGCCACGGCACTTGGCGGGGCAACCAGGTTGCTGGGAGCAGGTGCGCACGGCACGGGAGCGAAGCGGCGCAGGACTGCTTGCTCGTCAAAGACCACGCTTTTGCTCACATAGAGCCGGCCCTCTGCCCACACTTGGTAAGCCTTGCCCCCCTCCTCATAGCCCACAAAGACCCCTTTGATGCCCCGGCTGGCCAGCTTGCTGCTCGGCTCGCTGTCGTGCACCCAAGCTGGGCAGCCCCATACGCGCAAGTGATGTATGTCGGGGGGGCTGCCAAAGCAGGCCTCATGGGGTGTGCAGGGCTTGCCTGCCACTGGGCGCAGGTTGTGCACGTGCGCCGCTGCCATCACGCCAAAACCCCAACAAAAGGCTGGCACCCCAGAGGCCAGCATCATAGCACGGACGCACTCCATGATTGTGCGGTTGACACGCTCTGCGCTGCCATTCATGGTGGGGGTGCGGGGGGCTGTCTGCTGGTGCGTGATACCCTCGCTGCGCAACCACTGCTGTGTCTCAGCCCCGATGTATTCCCCCCCCCGGTCTGTGCGCAGGTACACAACCTTATGCCCCAGCCGACGCTGCAAGAGGGTGACCATGTCACGGAGGGCTGCCGGCGCGTCTGACTTGTGCTTTATGAGCACGACAGCCACCAGCCCGCTGAACTCGTCGAGCAGACTGACAAAGTAGCGCATGCCATCAGGCGTGGCTGCTGAGTACTGACCGGTGACGTCACAGACATCGCTGTGCACCAGCATCAGCGGGCGCGTAGCGGTAATCCCCAGCCCCGCATGCTGCCTTGCCTCCAGGCTGGTCTGCTTGCCCATGACACAGGGCTCGCACAGCTCACTAGCTGCTGCCTCACACTGGGCGGCAGTGACCGAGGTGCCCCGCACCATGCCCTCCCGCAGCAGCCGAGCCAGCTGGCGGTACCCCGGGTGCCCCAGACGGTGATGCAGGACCAAAGGGTCGCTGCAGGTGCGGGCTGCAAGGCTGAAGCCGCCGGCGACAGGCACTGGCTTGCTGTCGAGCAGGAACAGGTCCTGCTCTACCTGAGTGCCCCTGATGCTGTGCTGAGCCCCGGGCATGTTGATGGAGCAGCCAAACGGAGTGAAGTGTACACTCCCCCCCGCCCTGGTGGCCTTCCCCACTGAGACAAGGCTGCCGTCCGCTTCGGGAACATGCAGGACGTCCAGCAGCTGCATGGCCCCCCCAGCCCCCTCAAAGCACACCACCCCCTGCCCCTGCGCCTCAATCCTGCTGCCGTTGGCCACAATAATGTGGTGCGGCTCATGCAGGGGCTGGTAGTCGTGCAGCAGCTCGCGGTGTGGCGTGAGGTGCCGCGAGCACCCAGAGTCTATCACCCACTCTCCAAAGAGCAGGGGCTTGGAGACAACGGAGTAAGCAATGCTGCTGCGTGACATGCTGCCAGGGTGCCGGCTGGGAGAGCTTGAGTCACGGCCACGAGCCGAACTGCCCCAACCAGATGCAGCACCCCCCCCAGGCCCCGGGGTGGGAGGCCTAGCAGCCCCACTCGAGCGGGACGAAGGAGCCCCACGCCATGATGGCGAGGGTGAACGCGGCGTGGGGCTGACAGGGCGGTTCGGGCACTGGTGCGCTTGGTGCCCCCTCTGGTGGCACTGCCAGCACTCCCCCTGAAACCCACGCCCGCCCCTGGCCTGACCCCTGGCCTGACCTCTGCCCTGCCCCTGGCTACCTTCTCCTTGCCCCCTGCTGCCCGGCCTACCCCTGCCCCCAGCCGACCGAGCTGCAAGAGCGACCGCATGAGGTTGGCTGTTCTGCAGCAGCTGCTCCCTTAGGAGCAGCCTAGGGAGGATCTGCTCAAAGGTGAGCGGTTCATCAAGGGGCTGCTCAAGGATGGACTGCACAAGCTGCTGGTAATCAGGTGGCAGGCCCAGCAGGGCTTGACAGAGTGTGTCGGAATACGCGCCGGTCGAGTTGATGCGCTCGTGCAGGTCCTGGGCCTCAGCCCAGTACTCTTGCACTGACTGACCTGACTGCATGCTCTGCCTGCCAGCCTGAATAATGAGCTGCTGACGGCTGGCATGCACCTGCTGGGTGTGCATGTTACGCAAGGCTTGCCACAGAGCTTTTGCTGACTCATGCCGGTTGCACAAGGCCCTGTACTTGGTTGGGTCAACGGAGCTGCAGATGATGGCATGGGCTCTCTCGTCTTGCTCGGGTGTTAGAGATGCTGCCACAGCAGCAGTCGCAGCCGCAGCCACGGCTGCAGCTGGCGAAATGGCCGGGGTCGCAACCCCGACCGGACGCGCGGGTGACGCAGCCGCAGCTGAGACCGACCCTAGCCGACTGTTTCCCTCCAGCCCCACAGGCGCTTTAAATACCGCCCCGAGCCCGTGCTGCCTCAGCAGCGCTTTCATCTCAAATTCCCAATTTTCAAACCGAACCCCGGGCTGGCCTAGCTTCTCCCGCACAGCCACCGCCATCATTGCAACGGGCTCACCGGAAGCACGCCTCAGCGCTGCTGATTCAAACGGGCTGCACTTTTCGATGTCGGAATTGCACACGGAAGTGACGTGGGCCCATAACCTGCGAAGGGGGCACGTCAATGCCCATTACAAAAGAGTCCACGATCTAAGAACAAGTACAAATGCATAGCGGTGCACTATGGCTGCCACGTCGGATGCCCTATGTGCCATTGCAAGAGCGACCACCATACCTGCGAAGGGGGCACGTCAATGCCCACCATCGCAGGCCCAAGGCACAGCTTAAGTACACCGTCTCACACTACATCACACTTAGGTCAGAGACGGCTGCGGGTGGCCTAGGCCTGTTCCCCACAACAGCTGGGGCAGGTGATGGCGACGGTGACGGATTGGTTGGGCAGTTGCACGGACCCCTCACTGCTGCCACAGCACTGGCAATGGCCGTGGCGATGGACTGCATTCACAGCAAGCAAGCAGGTGTACGGTCGGGATGCTGATGACGGCATATATGCACCTGACCGAGGCTCCTATCCTGGCTCTGCCTACCCGGGCCACTGCCGTGCCGATCGCAGTAGTCTGGGCGGAGGCAGAACCACCGGAGGCACAGGCGCTGACCGCGGCAGAGGCGGCAGCATTGGCTAGGTTTGTCTGGTAAGCGGACGCCTGGCTGTAGCTGAAGGCCTGCAGGCACACGGAAAGTCAGCAGCTTGCGAGCTCGTCCCTCGTCTACATGCAGTCGGGCCACTATGGCGTGATGAGGGCTGTGGACTGTTAAGCACGTGCTGTAAGTCCAAGTACGCCAGGAGGCTGGACAGTGGAGGGGCAGCGGTGGATAGAGGTGGGGCAGTGGTGGGGCAGCTGGCAGGGGCTAGAGGGGCATGCGACATGCAGCTTACACAGGGGCAGAAGGGCTGAAGGGCTTGCTTACCGCTTGGCAACCGTTGGAAGCAAAGGCAAAGGCAGAGGCAATGGCTTGCGCAGCTGCGGAGGCGATGGCGGTGGCAGAGCCAGTTGCTGAGCCACAGCCGGAGCCGCCCGCTGCAGCCAAGGGTGAGCAGGGCAGGGCAGGTGGTGAGAGGTGTGGAGGTAAGGGCAGCAGGAACTGCAGGTGAGGCCAAGGGCTACAATGTGACCAGGCAGCATTGCAGCCGTTCTCAGGCTCCATGTGGGTAGCAGCTGTGCATCTCACCTGAAGCCACCACGGTCACACTGACGCTGACGATGGCCCTGGCCACAGCTGTGGCAATGGCCTGGGAGCAAGTGCTGGCAACAGCGGTGACGTCAGCATTGGCTCCACACACCTGCAGCCAGCACGGCCATGTGGTCAGGAACCCTCCAGGGCACAGTTCCAGGCATGGGAGGCAGGCAGCTCCATACGTGAAGCATGGCCACTCACCGCGGTGATGGCTGTGCTGACAGCTGCGGAGCACTCAGAAGCACAAGCCTGGGCAGCCTGGCTGATAGCTGCGCCGCTGGAGACAACAGTGGTGCTGCCTGCAGGCAAGAGGCCACAGCCGATGTGGGGTGTACATGAAGACCCCGAGCAGGGTGCTGCCAGCTGCAGGACAGCATGTGGACACCTTAGCTCAGGCAGGCAGGGTACTGGGCTGGCGCACCACATGTGGCCTTGCATGCAAACTCACACAGTCACCCATGATTTTGCACTTGGGCACTCACCGGTGCTGCTGCCGGAGGTGGTGCTGGACGAGGTGCTGGACGAGGGTGGGGGGGCAGGGCCGGTGGGGAAAGGTGGGCAGCCGACAGTGCCGGGGGTGCAGGCCAGGCGGCGGTTACTTCGGCTCGGTGTGCCTGAAGCGTGGCAGGGTCAGGCGCGGGGTGGAGCGGGCCATAGCGCATCGCATTGCTCGCTCGTTGGGGGCGCGTGCAGTGCGGAATAAACGACCGCGACAGTTGGTGTGCCCGCCCGCCAGCACGCCACATTAGTATGGCATGGCGAGCAGCCAGGCAGTGTGTGGTGCGGTGCAGGTGCAGGGCGAGGGCACGTGCAAACGACGGTTGGCCGGTTGGGGTTGGCGGTGCTTGCGCGCAGGAGGCAATGAGACTTACTTAGAGCATGTGACGGTGCGGCCAGCAGCGCTGCGAGAGCGAGCACCGTGAGGAGGGCTGCGGTGCGCATTGTGGATGTTTGCGCCAGGCGACTAGTGTTCGGCGTCGTACTTTGCGAGCTGTGGCCTACTGGGCTCTTGGGTTCGGCCTATAACTGCTGGCAGCCGGATTGAGAGTGAGAGTGAGTGAGACAGCGCGACGGGGGCCGTATCGACACCTCTAGGGAAGTTGAGCTTAGGCAATGTTAATAGGCTGCGCACGGCAGGACTGTCTCGGATGTAACTGCTGTCATGTGAGCTGCCAGTTTGATTCGAAATGTTGGGATCCGCCACATCAGCCACTGATGTTGATCGCAGCCAGTTTTTTTTACCGCTGGCTCAATTTAACTGGTGCTGCGCGTGCTCAGGGTTGGCGGTACTGCGCATCAGGCCAGCATCAGGCCAATGCTCCGTACCTAACCCCAGCAGAGCTGCTCATGCTCGGAGTACGACTTATCCATCCGCCGGTGCTGGGTGTGATGGGCTTGTCAGCATCAGCGCAGCTGGATGGCGCATTGCGAGTATGGGGGCTATGAAGAGGTGGGGCACGAAGTCACTGGCACTTGCCATCAGGGTCACCTCACAGTGGCATGAGGCGCACAAGGGGCATGGCCGCATGGGGCAGGGAGCGCACATGGTGCAAGCATTCTAACTGTAGACACCCTTGTTCACAGTGGCCCAGCACCTGGCAGGCCCAGGGCTGATGTGACAGGGCGGGGATTGCTTGAGACAGCCGCCTGCGTGGTGCACAGACCCTTGACCAGCAGCACCTGCTACACGCTTGGCCAACAGTTGCGGGGGTCGGCTGGGCGGCCGGCTACGCACTAAGTCTGTTGCCCAGCCCAGACTGCGCACTAAGTCCAGGACGCTCAGCAACTAGCAAGCAGCCAGCAACGGGCCACCTCCTTCCCTCCTCCTACATACAACCTGCAACACCCTACATGCTAGCCCCACCCCTCCTTTGCAAAATGGATATTGGGTGCCAAGCACCCCGAGTCCAGCCTTTATAAGCCACTGCTCACAAACCTAGAAGCCACGTGTGCTGATGGGCTTCACAGACACCTGGTGAGGGACTACATGTAGCCAGGCGCGCACTTGCCTCCGTGCAAACCCTGCCTTTGCTGACACTCACAGAACAGCAAGCACCGTCACGGCCATGCCCCAGGCCTGTGACCATGCCGAGCACCTGAAGGATTGTCAGGCCTGTTGGTCGTGCATGGGCTTGGGCAACTGCCTCTCCTACTCCCTGGTTCAGGGCTGCCTGCAAGCTAGGGAACACACATAGCTCACAACGACCTGATCATGAGGATGGAAAGCAAGGCAGCAGCTGACAGTGATAGGGCAGTTGCTGGGGTCCGGCTGGGCGGCAGGCTACGCACCAAGTGAGGGGCTATGCTGTTTGTGGTCACAGCCCAGCTGCGCACCAGTCATGTGCTGAGTCCTTCACCACCATCACCCAGACTCCGGGTGGGCACCTGGTCAGCCTCCTTAACATGACTCCTGGTGGGTCAGCAGTGAGGCAGTGCATGGCTCTGGGCAGCTCATGGTGGATAGTTGGGGCAGTGCCCGCAGGCGCGTGACGGCGGAAGCTAGCGATGCCCGGGAAGCCTTGCCAAGGATCTTGGCTACGTGCAAAGTACAGGAGGTTGCTTGGCATGAGGTGTTGTGGACTGCACCTGACTGGGTGAAGCTGATGAGCTCAGCTGGAGTGCACGGAGAGTGTCCTGGCAGTGGTGTTGAGCACAAGGGAGAGGCCAGGGTAGGTCCCATTGCAACCTGATTGGTGGCCGAGGCCACGCAGCCCTGCATCACCACTGTGCTACAAGCCAAGCCCGCAGCAGTGGCTACGTGAGTGCCTGGCCATACACCATCCACAGTACTGGCGCTGCTGCCGCCCCTTTCCACTGCTGCTAGAGCTGCTGTTCTTGTCACTGCCCTTCCACCATACCAGGCCAAGGAGCTGATGAGACAGTTGCAGCTAACCGGCAGGGTTCTTCCAGACCGTTGCATCTAACTGTGATACCGATTGTGTTGCACTGTGTTAGGTGATGTAGGTATACTGGATGTGATACTCATGGTGTTAAAGTTTAGGCTGCTAGCTCCACTACTGCCCTTGCTGGATGAGCATGGATGAGATGGAGCTTGTGATCACTACAACCATCTGAAGGGCTGCTAGGCAGCCACTTGCTGAAAGTTGCAAGGCAGACTGGGTTTCTACCGTGCTATACACTGCCCGTGGCGACGATGGGCGAAGCATTGAGCAACCTTACTTGGGCGATGTCGTCAACCGACAGAACAGACTAACAACAGCAGAGTGCAACACAGTGGCACACCGCCAACTCACCAACAAGTCAACTACCAACCACCAGCAACCAACATGCATTGGCAGCATCTCTGCTCCAATAATCAAGGTGCACCTCAACAAGCACCAACCATAGTCGACCCACACAAGGCATCAGTCCCTCACCACAAGGCATGTACGTGTTGGGCATGGCAACAAGTGGTCATACCCTCTAAACGTGGATGGCATGTGACAAGTGTGCACGTGTTGGCATACTGGCTTGCCGGGGCATGCACACGCAATGGCTCAACATGCAGATGCTGCAGCCCGGGATGGGGCTGGTCTGGTCTTGCTGGTCTGGTTTTGCAAGGTGCATAAGGCAGCACCCTTCTACCAGCCTTTGGGAGGTGAGCCACAGCTGTACCCGTGGCAAGGGATGGGCTTGGGCGAGGGGCTGGGCTTGGGCGAGGGGCTGGGCTTGGGTGGGGGGCTGGGCTTGGGCGAGGGGCTGGGCTTGGGCGAGGGGCTGGGCTTGGGCGAGGGGCTGGGCTTGGGCGAGGGGCTGGGCTTGGGCGAGGGGCTGGGCTTGGGCGAGGGGCTGGGCTTGGGCGAGGGGCTGGGCTTGGGCGAGGGGCTGGGCTTGGGTGAGGGGCTGGGCGAGGGGCCTGGCGCGGGAGAGGGGCTGGGCGCTGGCGCGGGGGCTGGCGAGGGGCTGGGCGCTGGCGCAGGGGCTGGCGAGGGGCTGGGCGCCGGTGCGGGGGCTGGCGCGGGGGCTGGCGAGGGGCTAGGCGCCGGCACGGGGGCTGGCGAGGGGCTGGGCGCTGGCGCAGGGGCTGGCGAGGGGCTGGGCGCTGGCGCAGGGGCTGGCGAGGGGCTGGGCGCCGGCACGGGGGCTGGCGAGGGGCTGGGCGCAGGCACGGGGGCTGGCGAGGGGCTGGGCGCCGGCACGGGGGCTGGCGAGGGGCTGGGCGCTGGCGCTGGGGCTGGCGAGGGGCTGGGCGCGGGTGAGGGGGCTGGAGAGGGGCCGGGCGCGGGCGAGGGGCTGGGGGCCGGCTCAGGAGAGGGAGAGGGAGCTGGAGAGGGGGCTGGGGAGGGGCCTGGCGCGGGTGAGGGGGCTGGAGAGGGGGCTGGGGAGGGGCCTGGCGCGGGTGAGGGGGCTGGAGAGGGGCCGGGCGCGGGCGAGGGGCTGGGGGCCGGCTCAGGAGAAGGAGAGGGAGCTGGAGAGGGGGCTGGGGAGGGGCCTGGCGCGGGTGAGGGGGCTGGAGAGGGGGCTGGGGAGGGGCCTGGCGCGGGTGAGGGGGCTGGAGAGGGGCCTGGAGCGGGCGAGGGGCTGGGGGCCGGCTCAGGAGAGGGAGAGGGGGCTGGGGCAGGTGATGGCGACGGTGACGGATTGGTTGGGCAGTTGCACGGACCCCTCACTGCTGCCACAGCACTGGCAATGGCCGTGGCGATGGACTGCATTCACAGCAAGCAAGCAGGTGTACGGTCGGGATGCTGATGACGGCATATATGCACCTGACCGAGGCTCCTATCCTGGCTCTGCCTACCCGGGCCACTGCCGTGCCGATCGCAGTAGTCTGGGCGGAGGCAGAACCACCGGAGGCACAGGCGCTGACCGCGGCAGAGGCGGCAGCATTGGCTAGGTTTGTCTGGTAAGCGGACGCCTGGCTGTAGCTGAAGGCCTGCAGGCACACGGAAACTCAGCAGCTTGCGAGCTCGTCCCTCGTCTACATGCAGTCGGGCCACTATGGCGTGATGAGGGCTGTGGACTGTTAAGCACGTGCTGTAAGTCCAAGTACGCCAGGAGGCTGGACAGTGGAGGGGCAGCGGTGGATAGAGGTGGGGCAGTGGTGGGGCAGCTGGCAGGGGCTAGAGGGGCATGCGACATGCAGCTTACACAGGGGCAGAAGGGCTGAAGGGCTTGCTTACCGCTTGGCAACCGTTGGAAGCAAAGGCAAAGGCAGAGGCAATGGCTTGCGCAGCTGCGGAGGCGATGGCGGTGGCAGAGCCAGTTGCTGAGCCACAGCCGGAGCCGCCCGCTGCAGCCAAGGGTGAGCAGGGCAGGGCAGGTGGTGAGAGGTGTGGAGGTAAGGGCAGCAGGAACTGCAGGTGAGGCCAAGGGCTACAATGTGACCAGGCAGCATTGCAGCCGTTCTCAGGCTCCATGTGGGTAGCAGCTGTGCATCTCACCTGAAGCCACCACGGTCACACTGACGCTGACGATGGCCCTGGCCACAGCTGTGGCAATGGCCTGGGAGCAAGTGCTGGCAACAGCGGTGACGTCAGCATTGGCTCCACACACCTGCAGCCAGCACGGCCATGTGGTCAGGAACCCTCTAGGGCACAGTTCCAGGCATGGGAGGCAGGCAGCTCCATACGTGAAGCATGGCCACTCACCGCGGTGATGGCTGTGCTGACAGCTGCGGAGCACTCAGAAGCACAAGCCTGGGCAGCCTGGCTGATAGCTGCGCCGCTGGAGACAACAGTGGTGCTGCCTGCAGGCAAGAGGCCACAGCCGATGTGGGGTGTACATGAAGACCCCGAGCAGGGTGCTGCCAGCTGCAGGACAGCATGTGGACACCTTAGCTCAGGCAGGCAGGGTACTGGGCTGGCGCACCACATGTGGCCTTGCATGCAAACTCACACAGTCACCCATAATTTTGCACTTGGGCACTCACCGGTGCTGCTGCCGGAGGTGGTGCTGGACGAGGTGCTGGACGAGGGTGGGGGGGCAGGGCCGGTGGGGAAAGGTGGGCAGCCGACAGTGCCGGGGGTGCAGGCCAGGCGGCGGTTACTTCGGCTCGGTGTGCCTGAAGCGTGGCAGGGTCAGGCGCGGGGTGGAGCGGGCCATAGCGCATCGCATTGCTCGCTCGTTGGGGGCGCGTGCAGTGCGGATAAACGACCGCGACAGTTGGTGTGCCCGCCCGCCAGCACGCCACATTAGTATGGCATGGCGAGCAGCCAGGCAGTGTGTGGTGCGGTGCAGGTGCAGGGCGAGGGCACGTGCAAACGACGGTTGGCCGGTTGGGGTTGGCGGTGCTTGCGCGCAGGAGGCAATGGGACTTACTTAGAGCATGTGACGGTGCGGCCAGCAGCGCTGCGAGAGCCAGCACCGTGAGGAGGGCTGCGGTGCGCATTGTGGATGTTTGCGCCAGGCGACTAGTGTTCGGCGTCGTACTTTGCGAGCTGTGGCCTACTGGGCTCTTGGGTTCGGCCTATACGGCAGCCGGATTGAGAGTGAGAGTGAGTGAGACAGCGCGACGGGGGCCGTATCGACACCTCTAGGGAAGTTGAGCTTAGGCAATGTTGATAGGCTGCGCACGGCAGGACTGTCTCGGATGTAACTGCTGTCATGTGAGCTGCCAGTTTGATTCAAAATGTTGGGATCTGCCACATCAGCCACTGATGTTGCTCGCAGCCAGGCTTTGTGACTGCTGGCTCAAGTCAACTGGCGCTGCCCGTGCTGAGGGCTGGTGGTAATGCGCATCAAGCCAGCATCAAGTCAATGCTCCGTACCTAACCTCAGCAGATCTGCTGCTCATGAGTACACTGCTCATGAATGCTTAGAGTATGGCTTATCCATCCGCCGGTGCTGGGTGTGATGAGCTTGTCAGCATCAGCGCAGCTGGATGGTGCATTGTGAGTATGGGGGCTATGGAGAGGTGGGGCACGAAGTCAACGACACTTGCCATCAGGGTTACCTCACAGTGGCATGAGCCACATAGGGGGCATGGCCGCATGGGGCAGGGTGCGCACATGGTGCAAGCATTGTAGCTATAGACACCCTTGCTCATGGCAAAGCAAGACCGGCAAGGACAGGCAACACAGCGGCACACCACCTGGCAGGCCCAGCGTTGATGGGATAGGGCGGGGAGTGGTTGAGACAGCAGCCTGCGTGGTGCACAGACCCTTGACTAGCAGCACCTGCTACACGCGTGGCCAGCAGTTGCTGGGGGTCGGCTGGGCGGCAGGCTACGCACTGAGTGGGGGGCTATGTTGTTTGTGGTCACAGCCCAGCTGCGCACCAGTCGTGTGCTGAGTCCTTTACCACCATCACCCAGACTCCGGGTGGGCACCTGGTCAGCCTCCTTAACATGACTCCTGGTGGGTCAGCAGGTGAGGCAGGGCGTGGCTCAGGGCAGCTCATGGTGTACAGATGGGGCAGTGCCCGCAGGCGCGTGCAGTCGGGAGCTAGCGATGCCCGGAAAGCCTTGCCAAATATCTTGGCTATGTGTAAAGTGCGGGAGGGCTGCTTGGCATGAGGTGCTGTGGACTGCACCTGACTGGGTGAAGCTGATGAGCTCAGCTGGAATGCACGGAGAGTGTCCTGGCAGTGGTGGCGTGCACAAGGGACAGGCCCAGGTAGGTCCCATGGCAACCTGGTTGATGGCCGGGGCCATGCAGCCTTGCATCACCACTGTGCTACAGGCCAAGCCCGCAGCAGTGGCTACGTGAGTGCCTGGCCACACAACACCTACAGTACTGGCCCATCTGCCGCCCCTGCCACTGCTGCTTGAGCTGCTGTTCTTGTCACTGCCCTTGCAGCATACCGGGCCAAGGAGCTGATGAGACAGTTGCAGTCCAGCCGGCAGGGCGCTCCCAGACCGTTGCACCCAAATGTGATACCGATTGTGTTGGACTGTGCTAGCTGTGGTAGGTATACTGGATGTGATACTCATGGTGTTGCAGTGTAGGCTGCTGCCTCCACTACTGCCACTGCTGGATGAGCATGGATGGGACGGATCTTGTGATCACTACAACCATCTGAAGGGCTACTGGGCAGCCACTTATTCAATGTTGCAAGGCAGACTGGGTTTCTACCGTGCTATGTACTGCCCGTGTCGACGATGGGCGAAGCATTGAGCAACCTTACTCGAGCGATGTCGTCAATCAACAGAACAGACTATCAACAGCAGAGTGCAAAACGATGGCACACGGCCAACTCACCAACAAGTCTCAACAACTACCAACCACCAGCAATCAACATGCATTGGCAGCATCTGGTCACCCCTCCCATTGAACCACCACGTAAGGGACATTTGACTTTGCGGCGTGCCTGGTGAGAGTTGAGTTGTCATTTTAACGCGGAATCTTGTCTTATCTTTGCGTCGCGCTTGCGTCTGCGCGCCCGAGCTGCTGGCACCCACGGTGACCGGCAGTCTGCCAGGCACGCGAACGGTTTCGCTCTGCGCAAGGGGCCTTTGTAATGCTGCGTAACAACACCCACAACGCGGGATGCAGAGTTCTCCGCTGCGGTACACTGCGGTACACTTTACGCATGGAGCCCAATTTTCTCAACACAGCCAGCTCAATCCCACTCTGCCTGCCCATTGAGATGCTCCAGTACCATGTACCGTAGGTCAGCACGCAAGGTGTTGGCTGGCACATACAACCTTACTGCCTTGCAATACTCGTTTAACATTTTCACGCTCAGCTTTCACGCTATCTGGTGCAAATGAGCACAGAAGGGTGAGGCACTCATCGTCCCAGTGCTTGTCATCCCTCTTCTGATCGAACATGGGCATGGCCACAAAGGGCTTTGTGATGGTGGGCCTCATGCACACACCCCTTGGTGCGGGGGTCATGCATTGGGCACATGCACATGCAGTCTCTGACCACTCAACGTGGATCCCTGCAGCAGGGAAGAAGCAGCTATGCATGCTCATAGAGCCGGGGATGGATGATGCAAAGGCATGTGCATCCCGCTGTGGAGCACTACAAAGCTCTACCTCCCGTGTGCTCAGCTCCAAGCACCACCGATGACCCACACTTGCTCGTGCACGGTGAGCCTTGCTGGGGTCAGCAGCAGCAGCAGCAGCAGCAGCAGCAGCTGGCTTGTGATATGCATTGCAATGCTGCACAAACCCCAATGCATTGCACTTCCCAACACGATCAGCCAGGATCTCACCCCTCAACCACTGCTTCACCACCCCTCCCTCTGAATCATGCCTGCCCTTGAAGTGAGCTGTAGCCCCATAGCTCCACCACACCGGCATGCTGAACCTCTGTGCCATGCCCCAATGCTGTCGCATGGCTGGGGCGCCCTTGAACTGCCCTGCACACCCATCAGACCACATGTACAACTGCCTCATGTCCATGTCATGCTCAGCCAGCAAGTAACACACCACCTGGTTTACTGCTGCTTGGGTAATGGCTGCCGACTGCTCCTTTCCATCTGTCATCACATACACGGTGTGCTCCTTGTAGGCCCCCTCTTTGTTCTTGAAGTATGCACACGCAACGAGAATGCCTATCTGCTGCGCATGCCAATGCTCTGACATGATCTCAACGCTGCGCTCAACAGTCAGCTTCTCTGACCAATCACATGAAATCACGACCTTCCCATCCTGGCCTGCCTTGACGGCCTCACGGTGCTCACGGAAAACCTGCAGCTGATGATGTGCCAACCGGTGGTGCTTGTTCAGTCTCTGGCATCTGCTTGTTCAGCATGCCAACAACATCACTCAAGCTCACCCTCATGCATAGCAGCTCAACTTTAGCCTTGCCTGCTGCTGGTGCCGGCCGGCTGCCTACAGCTGATGATGGCTTTCCATACTGACGCACAGTGAGCATGACGCTGCCATCTGCATCAGGCTGCAGCTGTAGGCACTTGCAATGGAGGCATGTGCGCAAAGAGCATGCAAGGCCAGGCTGTTGGCCAAGCTCACAAGGACACAGGAACAACTGCCGCATAGCTGTGGCGCTCAGGGGCTGGGTTTTGCTGGGAGGTGGTGGGATTAGGATGGGGGAGTGGGGGGGGAGGGGAGGTGGTAAATGCAGCGGGACAGGCGGAAGGCCAGGAGTGTAGAGGGGAGGGGAGAGGGGTGGGGGAAGGTGGGAAGGGTGGAAGGGTGGGGCGGCCTGCCAAGGCTGACGCTCTTGCTCTGCTTGCCACCTATGTTCCTGCTGCTCAAATTCACCAAGTGGAGCTATGTAGGGAGAGGCAGCAGCGGTGAGGGATTCGTCCTCCTCCTCAGCAACAGGGGGGGCATCACCCCCTTGGTGGGGGGGCAGCTGAGGGGCAGCGCCTACTGCAGCCAGGGGGGCAGCTAGGGGGGCAGCAATGGCTGGAGCGGGGGGAGGCTGGAGCGGGGGGGGGCTGGAGCGGGGGGAGGCTGGAGCGGGGGGAGGCTGGAGCGGAGGGAGGCTGGAGCGGGGGGAGGCTGGAGCGGGGGGAGGCTGGAGCGGGGGGAGGCTGGAGCGGGGGGAGGCTGGAGCGGGGGGAGGCTGGAGCGGAGGGAGGCTGGAGCGGGGGGAGGCTGGAGCGGGGGGAGGCTGGAGCGGGGGGAGGCTGGAGCGGGGGGAGGCTGGAGCGGGGGGAGGCTGGAGCGGAGGGAGGCTGGAGCGGGGGGAGGCTGGAGCGGGGGGAGGCTGGAGCGGGGGGAGGCTGGAGCGGGGGGAGGTTGGAGCGGGGGGAGGCTGGAGGCTGGAGCGGGGGGAGGGGGGGCTGGCGGGGGCAGGCTGGGGCTGGAGCGGGGGGAGGGGAATGGGGAGGGGGAGGGGGAGTGAGGGGGGCAGCAACATGCTGCAGCTTTGGCAGCCCCCCTCTCTCTGAGGAACTGTATGGTGCTGGGTGATAAGCGTGCCTCCACCTCGCACAGCAACCTGCTCCGTTCAGCAGGGCTAATGGCCTGCAGACAGGCCAAGTTTTGGTCGTGCCAAGGGCAGGGGTCGGGGCTAGGGCTGGTGCAGGTCAGGGCTGAGGAGTGAAAAGCGCACCTTGCGGTGGCCCAGTCCTGCTGTTGCTTGGGCATGCTTGGGGGCATGGTCTGCTTGTCCTGCTCCACAGTGGTGTGTCTGCATGACATTACACACAGGAGTGTGACGAGTGGTGCTACCACCAGGGTGCTAGGTTAAATGGTGCTTCCACCAGGGTGCTAGGTTAAATGGTGCTTCCACCAGGGTGCTAGGTGGAAAGGGCCAAAACAGGCTGCAACCTGAGTGTGCAACTCATGTTTTCAGCTGGCTTGCCATGTCAGCCCATCATCCAGCAGGGGCACTCACATGATGGGCTGTTGCTCCACGGCAGGTGAGGTCACAGGGTTGGTGGCAGGCCTGGTGAGGATGGAGAGCCCCGGTAGGTGCAACAGTGCCGGCAGGGCCGGGTGGTGTTGGCTAAACCCCTGCAACTGGGACTGTGATGGGTGCGAGGGTGGTTGGTCTGAGAGATGGTTGGGGCAGGGCGCATGGGCTGGCCCAGGCTGTGCAGGTGCTTGCGTGGGTGTGGAGCTGAGAGGGGGCATGGGCTGGAGCTGGCTGGCTGGCTCCTGCCCCCGCAGCTGCTGGCCCACGGCATGCGCAGCCGCAGCAGCCTCAGCACATGTTCTGTGGGCCAGTGGAACCTGTTGATGCACTAGGTTATAACAGGCCATGATGACTTCAGACATCTGGGTTGTGACCTGGTAGGAGGCTGGGGCCCAGCTCACGAGCGGCAGAGGGGGCTTGAAAGTTAAGGTGCCACCATAAGGCGCCACTGCTGGTATGGCTGCTGGCTATTGCTGCACAGTCCAAAGGATCACGAGGAACAAAATTAACAGACCTAATGGTTCAGTCCAGAAGCATAATACACTCCTGCTGAGGTCGACTATGCATTTGGCAGGCAGCATGTTACATCCTAGCCTAATCATGTACAATGTACAGGTTGAAACACTCAAAGGTGCAAACGTCATGCAATGCAAAGGCGACAATGTCATACAATGAAGAAATGTGAAGGGCATCCAGCAGCAGCCTGTGCAGCAACAGGCTGTGTAAAGGGGCACATAGCGTAAGCAGCAAGGTTGGATCATTAAGGCATCAGATCCGCAGGCCATTTTGTGACATAAAGCAGGTGTGAGGAATGAATGTCTTGAGTTACTTGATGCATGCACGCTGCTCAAGCCAAGGATCACATGCGGTGGTCACAAGGGTTTCCTGGCTGTCTATGCCTCCTCCTCCTCTCCCTCAAACTCCCCCTCCTCCTCTGCAGAGGCGTCCTGGTACTGCTGGTACTCCGACACCAGGTCGTTCATGTTGGACTCTGCCTCGGTGAACTCCATCTCGTCCATGCCCTCGCCTGTGTACCAATGGAGGAAGGCCTTGCGCCGGAACATGGCCGTGAACTGCTCGCTCACGCGCTTGAACATCTCCTGGATGGCGGTGCTGTTGCCAATGAAGGTGGCGGACAGCTTTAGGCCCTTGGGGGGGATGTCGCACACAGAGGACTTGACGTTGTTGGGGATCCACTCCACAAAGTAGGACGAGTTCTTGTTCTGCACGTTCAGCATCTGCTCATCCACCTCCTTGGTGGACATGCGGCCGCGGAACTGGGCGGCAGCGGTCAGGTAGCGGCCATGGCGCGGGTCAGCGGCGCACATCATGTTCTTGGCGTCCCACATCTGCTGCGTCAGCTCTGGCACCGTCAGGGCGCGGTACTGCTGCGAGCCGCGTGAGGTCAGCGGGGTGAAGCCCACCATGAAGAAGTGCAGGCGGGGAAAGGGAATCAGGTTCACCGCCAGCTTGCGCAGGTCAGCGTTCAGCTGGCCAGGGAAGCGCAGGGAGCAGGTGATGCCGGACATCACGGCTGAGATCAGGTGGTTCAGGTCACCAAAGGTGGGGGTGGTCAGCTTCAAGGTGCGGAAGCAGATGTCATACAGCGCCTCATTGTCCAGGATCATGCACTCGTCAGCATTCTCCACAAGCTGGTGCACGGACAGGGTGGCGTTGTAGGGCTCCACCACAGTGTCCGACACCTTGGGGGAGGGCACCACTGAGAAGGTGAGCATCATGCGGTCAGGGTACTCCTCACGGATCTTGGAGATGAGCAGGGTGCCCATGCCACTGCCAGTGCCACCACCCAGTGAGTGAGTGACCTGGAAGCCTGCAGCGACAAGCCAGGAGCACACAGGTGTTGGCAACATGGAGCAGGCAGCTATGCATTGCTGATCATGCGGTGCATTGCCGATGAGTGATCCCATTGCTAGAGAGGGGGAAGCATGAGTGGCAAGGTAGGCTACAGTGGCTCTGCCATAGCACACACTGACTCACCCTGCAGGCAGTCACAGCTCTCAGCCTCCTTGCGCACAACGTCCAGCACGGAGTCAATCAGCTCAGCACCCTCAGTGTAGTGACCCTTGGCCCAGTTGTTGCCAGCACCGGTCTGGCCAAACACAAAGTTGTCTGGGCGGAAGATCTGCAGGCAGAAGACAGCATTGCAATAGTCAGCAGGACAAGTCACTGGGCTACACAAGCACTGCTGTCAAGCTGCTGCAGCTCATGGCAAGTTATCATTGCTCAACAGCCAGCTGCAGATGTGCAGCTCACCTGGCCAAAGGGGCCAGACCGCACTGAGTCCATGGTGCCAGGCTCCAGGTCCATGAGGATGGCACGGGGCACATATCGCCCTGCAGCAACCAGCAAGTCCACACTATAAGACTAGACTGTGATCAAAGGATGAACCTTTCAGAACACATGTCGTCTTCTTTGCGCTGGCGATACTGCTGGGAGCGTGACAGGGCGAACGTGTCAAGAGCCTCACCGCCGGTGGCCTCGTTGAAGTAGACATTGATGCGCTCCAGCTGCAGGTCGGAGTCGCCATGATAGGTACCAGTGGGGTCGATGCCGTGCTCGTCAGACACCACCTACGGAGCAAACTTGTCATCGCCATGTACCGTTGTCACCAGCTAGTACTGTATCCGAGTTCTAAGAGGATAGCAAGGCGTGCTATGCAAGGACTCTGCTATGCCGAGGCATTAATGTGTGTTGTGGCTGATCAGTTGACGCCATTGTAGAGCTCGCGGCCTACTTGCCAGCAGCTGGCTGTAAACAGCCGCTGACAAGAGAGCTTAGCTAAGTCAAACTAGAGCTCCGGCATGTCGCACCTCCCAAAACTTGGCACCAATCTGGTTGCCGCACTGTCCACCCTGCGCAGGACAGCACACAGCTTTTGTGATGCCTTCTCCGCATTTAAAACTTGAATCCGTTGTGCACCCAGCTGTGTGCGCACCTGGATGTGCACAATCTCGCGCATTGTAGCTTGCGGGGTTTGTTGTGTTCGAGACTGCTGTGGCACCGGCACTTCAAATCTAAGGATGTATGTCACACTTTTGGGAGTGGTTTTGCTGGACCTTGTCCACGGAGAGCATCCTAGCAGAGCATAGTCTGCAAGACCTTCCAAGCCTACTATTATCAGTTCTACCGACTCAGACGCCCTCAAACATTTGTGGAAAACATCCTCCATAAGCAAGCATCCTCCAACAGCACACACGCAGAGCATTTTAGTGTACTAACGGCATGGGGACTATTTTATGTATGCAGGACTACATGAGGATGGTATCAGTCAAGCTACCGAGCCAAGTCATGCTTACCCTTGTCCGGCAGGTGGGGCCGTTCAGGCCTCACGTGCAGCTCTGGCAGGTACTACCTGCTTTCCCACGCTCGCTGCATGGTCAGTGCCTGGGTTGCAGTCATCCCTGCAGTGACGGCATCCCCATGCGCAGAAGAGCAGCGATAAGGAGGAGGAGCAGAGGCGCATGGTGGAGATGATTGCGCGCAAACAATGGACTGATCAGGCTGTGGCTGTGGCTGTACCTCCTAATTGGCAGGATGGGCGCGGAGTGCTGGACCCTGGCCTGTGCACTGAATACCTCCTGGCTGCTGCGGACAATAGCCCAGGTTTTAAGCAGGGGCATCTGCAGGGGCATCAGCAGGGGCACACCCTTTTTCACAGCCGCATACACTGACTTGAATGGCCGTAGCACAAAGACAAGCACAAAGACAGCGCCCTTCTAAAAACTGCAGTAGCCACAGGCACAGTTGAGGTGGCAGCAGCAGCAGCAGCCTAGGAAGTGTGTCTGGCAGTGTGTGGCGCAGCCAGCCAGCCCTGGCGCCGCCCTGGCAGCTTGACAGGTGCTGGGTGTTGAGAGCATGGCCAGCAGTCTGGAGGACAGCAGCCCCGCACCGGGTCAGCGATCCACCCTCCCCCGCCCTCAAATACCCTGGGCCTCACCCCTGCATGCTTGCTTGCCTGCTTGCTTGCCTGCTTGCCTGCGATGCATCCCTGCTGCAGCAACATAGCAGCTTGGGCTGGACTGACCACCCAGGCCGCCGCCCCTGCCACCGCAAGGTGTCCTGACTGCTAGTGCAGAGGCAGGCCTGCAAGATCATGCCCTTGGACCCTTTGGGGCCTGCCGTGTATGCTCTGGTGGCTGACGGCTACATTAGCAGCGGTGAAGGAGAGAGGTGCTTGTGGGTGGATCACCTGGATTAGGGTTAGGGTTAGGGTTAGACTCCCCCGTGGATGAGCTTGGTTGCCTCATCCCTTGGTGGGCTGGATATGCAAGAGGTGCTGGGGCCCTGGCTGCCTGCCTCCTTGCGGCTGCAGGTGCAGGCCTAGGGGCGACCCAAGGTCAGGCCCAGCACACATACTCTGTAGCTCCGTCAGGGGACCCTGCCTGGCGGCCTGCCTCGTCACATGTAGCAAGCCGGGTACGTCAACACGTGCCATGGGCTGACAGCATCGCACATACTTCATTTTTATGTACTTTAGCCGGGGCTGGGTCGTTGTCGGAGCCGTACTCACTCCCTGGCTCAATATCCTCGCCGGCTACATCAGCGAATACTTCTCATGCATCAGGGCCGGGGACAGATGGTGGGAGGGTAGCAAGTGCATGCCCCGAGGCTACTCTTTTCCCTTCAATGCATGATCAACGGCGAGGGCATAGTTCTTTTTCTTCTTTTTCTAGAGCCAGGGCTGACCTATCTGAGCGTGATGTACTCCCTGGCCTATGACCAAGCAGCCTACCAGCTGCCGACCTCTGCGGTGTCAGCCATCTTCACCTACCTCAGTTTACATGTTCACGCCACACCATCCTGTCTGGCCAGGCCGGCTTCAATGCGCGGCACAAACCTCTAAGCTCAATACATCCTGCCAGCATGCCAGCAGTATCAGCATGGTCAAGCCTCGTATATCACTGCCTGGCGCATTGCAGGTGCTGACATTGCAGCATGCAGCATGCGACCACCAAGCCCAGCACTGCGCCCCTAGCCACTGTGTGATGTTGACCTGACGTCAGGGAGAGCTAGCCAGCTGTCCCGAGCTGCTGGACTTAGTGAGGCCTGCGGCTGAGGCCCTCAGCACCTTATGAACTCTCTTTGCACCCACAGCACTCCACCAGGCCACCGGCCGCCCTGAAGCCTGCCTGCCGCTGCTGTTGCATTGTGTCTCTGACCTTACCCCGCCACTGACAGCCACACCGCACACAGCAGCACCACCTGTCCTCAGGCTACTACATGCACCACATGCTGCTGCTGCAGTCGCACTCCCAGGACCTAACCCCAGCCTACACCTTCGTTGATGGCCACACCGCACACCACAGCAGCACCTGACCTCTAGCCAAATGCCATAAACAGCACCTGACCTCAGGCTATACAGTCTCCCAGGTTATGGCACCACACACACAGCTGGGCAGCAGCATGTGCTCAGCAGCAAGAGCCATGTCTGTGCAATGGCCCTCATGGCGAGCTCCCTCATCATCACCTCCTCATCCCCCTCCTCATCACCTCCTCATCACCTCCCCCCTGCAGCCGCCTCAATGATTGCATGTATGCACCCCTCCTCCCTCCCCTTTACCTCCTCCCGGCCACTCCCAGCAACCGCCTGTGGAAGAAGGAGAAGAAGAAGAAGAAGGAGAAGAAGGAGAAGAAGGAGAAGAAGAAGAAGAAGGAGAAGAAGGAGAAGGAGAAGAAGAAGGAGAAGAAGGAGAAGAAGGAGAAGAAGGAGAAGAAGGAAAAGAAGGAGAAGAAGGAGGAGGAGAAGACGACTACATGTGCAGGGCTCTGGAGTGATGGAGGAGCTACCGCCTGGGGCACGGCCTGCTGCCACAATCCAAACAAGCAGCTGCCTGCGTGCTGGCATGCCTGGTGGGCGGCAGCGCTGGGCGCCAGCGCCCCCTTGGGGTGTGTGGACAATAGGGGCGGCGGCTGACACCCCTGCAGCCCCCCTTACACTGTCCTCACTCTCCACCAGGCGATCAGCCTCCCACCCCTCGCGGCCGCCCCTCAGCAGTCAGTGCAGCACAGCCCCCCACTGCCCCTCACTGCCCCCCACTGCCCCTCACTGCCGCAGCTGCACTAGCCTAACCCCTGCTAGCCCCGGCTCCGGGCGGTCATGGCTCGTGTGAGGTGCAGGTGTGAGGGCGTCACAGGTGACAGTGAAGGCTGCGCTGGCCCTCACCGCTGACCCTGACGTGAGGTGCCGGGCTGAGGGCGGCTCTGCAGGCTACCACACTAGCCCTACCCGCTGCACCTGACCCGGCTGGGCCCCCGTCAGGCTACCAGTCCCCGGCCTCATTGAAGCGCTGCAGCGTGGCCTGAGCCTCGTTCAGGTCCTTTTGAACCTGCGGGGCAGTGAGCTGATGACCCGTGATGATGATGATGATGATGATAATGATGATGTCACTGAGTCGACTTGGATGAGAGGCTGGTCATCACGATAAGGGATTGACCATCATCATAACATCGGCCCAGTGCTGCTTGGCCCTGCTCATCAGCAACTACATACAAGCTTGCATGCAGTTGTCAGCGTAGGTGTACCAGGCGATGATGCCGCAACCCCTTGTTGTCTCTGGTCATGTGTTCTCCATGCCCCATGCTGCCATGCAGCTGGCTGAGGTGAGGCTAGCAAGCATGCTGGCAGCGCACTCACACCCATAGGGTCCTCCGCAGCACCAGACACAAAGCTGGCAGCACCAGCCCCCCTTCACCCTCTTCACCCTGCCCACCCTGCCCCTAACCCTCTTCACCCTGCCCACCTGCCTGCCAGCTTCTGACACTTTCCCCTGCCCTGCCCTGCCCCACCTGGCTGCCCCATCTGGCTCCCTGCCCGCACCCCTGCCCGTCAGCCCCTGCACCTTGCCTCACAGCCCCCTGCCCCCAGCCCCTTCTGCCCCCCGACCTTCTTGCGGCGGTAGAATATGGGGCAGTCCCTGCTGGTGCACAGCACGTCCTGGTGCAGCGATCCCTGGCAGCGCTGGCAGCACGTCCACAGCTCAGTGTACTGTGCCTCAAGCTCGCCCACCTTGCTGACGCTGCGCTGGAACAGCTCCAGCTCCCTGGCCAGGGTCAGAAGGGCAGGGGTCAGCAGGGCAGGGGGTCAGCAGGGCAGGAGGTCAGCAGGGCAGGAGGTCAGCAGGGCAGGGGTCAGCAGGGCAGGGGGTCAGCAGGGCAGGGGTCAGCAGGGCAGGGGGTCAGCAGGGCAGCAGGGCAGCAGGGCAAGGGGTCAGCAGGGCAGGGGGTCAGCAGGGCAGGAGGTCAGCAGGGCAGGGGTCAGCAGGGCAGGGGGTCAGCAGGGCAGGGGTCAGCAGGGCAGGGGGTCAGCAGGGCAGCAGGGCAGCAGGGCAAGGGGTCAGCAGGGCAGGGGGTCAGCAGGGCAGGAGGTCAGCAGGGCAGGGGTCAGCAGGGCAGGGGGTCAGCAGGGCAGGGGTCAGCAGGGCAGGGGGTCAGCAGGGCAGGGGTCAGCAGGGCAGGGGGTCAGCAGGGCAAGGGGTCAGCAGGGCAGGGGGTCAGCAGGGCAGGGGGTCAGCAGGGCAGCGGGTCAGCAGGGCAGGGGTCAGCAGGGCAGGGGTCAGCAGGGCAGCGGGTCAGCAGGGCAGGGGGTCAGCAGGGCAGGGGTCAGCAGGGCAGGGGGTCAGCAGGGCAGGGGGTCAGCAGGGCAGCGGGTCAGCAGGGCAGGGGGTCAGCAGGCAGCGGGTCAGCAGGGCAGGGGTCAGCAGGGCAGGGGTCAGCAGGGCAGGGGGTCAGCAGGGCAGCGGGTCAGCAGGGCAGGGGTCAGCAGGGCAGGGGGTCAGCAGGGCAGCGGGTCAGCAGGGCAGCGGGTCAGCAGGGCAGCGGGTCAGCAGGGCAGGGGTCAGCAGGGCAGCGGGTCAGCAGGGCAGGGGTCAGCAGGGCAGCGGGTCAGCAGGGCAGGGGGTCAGCAGGGCAGGGGGTCAGCAGGGCAGGGGGTCAGCAGGGCAGCGGGTCAGCAGGGCAGGGGGTCAGCAGGGCAGGGGGTCAGCAGGGCAGGGGGTCAGCAGGGCAGGGGTCAGCAGGGCAGGGGTCAGCAGGGCAGGGGGTCAGCAGGGCAGGGGTCAGCAGGGCAGGGGGTCAGCAGGGCAGCGGGTCAGCAGGGCAGGGGGTCAGCAGGGCAGGGGTCAGCAGGGCAGGGGGTCAGCAGGGCAGGGGGTCAGCAGGGCAGCGGGTCAGCAGGGCAGGGGTCAGCAGGGCAGGGGTCAGCAGGGCAGGGGGTCAGCAGGGCAGCGGGTCAGCAGGGCAGCGGGTCAGCAGGGCAGGGGGTCAGCAGGGCAGGGGTCAGCAGGGCAGCGGGTCAGCAGGGCAGCGGGTCAGCAGGGCAGGGGTCAGCAGGGCAGGGGGTCAGCAGGGCAGGGGTCAGCAGGGCAGGGGGTCAGCAGGGCAGCGGGTCAGCAGGGCAGGGGGTCAGCAGGGCAGCGGGTCAGCAGGGCAGGGGGTCAGCAGGGCAGCAGGGCAGCAGGGCAAGCGGGTCAGCAGGGCAGGGGGTCAGCAGGGCAAGGGGTCAGCAGGGCAGGGGGTCAGCAGGGCAGGGGTCAGCAGGGCAGGGGGTCAGCAGGGCAGGGGGTCAGCAGGGCAGGGGGTCAGCAGGGCAGGGGTCAGCAGGGCAGGGGGTCAGCAGGGCAGCGGGTCAGCAGGGCAGCGGGTCAGCAGGGCAGGGGTCAGCAGCGGCAGGGGTCAGCAGGGCAGGGGGTCAGCAGCGGCAGGGGTCAGCAGGGCAGGGGGTCAGCAGGGCAGGGGTCAGCAGGGCAGGGGGTCAGCAGGGCAGCGGGTCAGCAGGGCAGGGGGTCAGCAGGGCAGGGGTCAGCAGGGCAGGGGGTCAGCAGGGCAGCAGGGCAGCAGGGCAAGGGGTCAGCAGGGCAGGGGGTCAGCAGCGGCAAGGGGTCAGCAGGGCAGCAGGGCAAGGGGTCAGCAGGGCAGGGGGTCAGCAGGGCAAGGGGTCAGCAGGGCAGGGGGTCAGCAGGGCAAGGGGTCAGCAGGGCAGCAGGGCAGGGGGTCAGCAGGGCAGCAAGGCAGCAGGGCAGGGGGTCAGGAGTGGGCAGGGTGAGAGTGAGGTAGGTGGGTAGGTCCAGCTTGTGGCCGGGTCAGCGCTGAAGCAGGCAGCAAGCGGGACAAGGCTGGCATGCTTTACCTGTGCGTCTGCCCCCTCCCTGCCCCCTCCCTGCCACCCTCCCTGCCACCCTCCCTGCCACCCTCCCTGCCCCCTCCCTGCCCCTTCCCTGCCCCCTCCCTGCCACCCTCCCTGCCACCCTCCCTGCCCCCTCCCTGCCCCTTCCCTGCCCCCTCCCTGCCACCCTCCCTGCCACCCTCCCTGCCCCCTCCCTGCCCCTTCCCTGCCCCCTCCCTGCCACCCTCCCTGCCACCCTCCCTGCCCCCTCCCTGCCCCTTCCCTGCCCCCTCCCTGCCACCCTCCCTGCCACCCTCCCTGCCCCCTCCCTGCCCCTTCCCTGCCCCTCACTTTGGCGCACAATGGGAGCACAGCGTGGTCTCCCCCGCCTTCACCAGTGGCGCCTTGCAGCCCAGGCAGCAGAGCTTGACCTGCAGGCCAGAGGCATCCCAGGTGTCAGCCAGGGCTGACCGCATGCCTGGCTGGGCAGCTGACTTCATGCGTGCAAGCGCAGTAGCTGTGAGGTGTGGTCAGAGCAGGCAGGGCAGGGCAGTGGAGCCTGGCCAGTGGCGCCACAGGGGTCAGCAGGGGCAAGAGGAGGCAGGGAGGCATCTCTGTGCCTCGTGTAATGGCTGGCCAAACCCAGGGTCAATAGAAGGGTGCTGGCTAGGGCAGGGTGGGGGGGCAGGGCAGGACAGAGCGGGGGGGCGTGAGGAGGCAGCTAGATGGGGTGGGGTGGGGTGGGGTGGGGTGGGGTGGGGTGGGGTGGGGTGGGGTGGGGTGGGGTGGGGTGGGGTGGGGTGGGGTGGGGTGGGGTGGGGTGGGGTGGGGTGGGGTGGGGTGGGGTGGGGTGGGGTGGGGTGGGGTGGGGTGGGGTGGGGTGGGGTGGGGTGGGGTGGGGTGGGGTGGGGTGGGGTGGGGTGGGGTGGGGTGGGGTGGGGTGGGGTGGGGTGGGGTGGGGTGGGGTGGGGTGGGGTGGGGTGGGGTGGGGTAGGGTGATGGAATCGATGCAGGGCAGGAGGTAGCAGGGCATCCGCTGACCAGTGGCTACGTGCAGTGCAGGGCTGCTGCTGACCTTAGCAAACTTCATGATACCCCCTGCCACACTGGAGGGCGTGGTGACTGAGATGGAGCGAGTGTGGTCCCCTGCGTCAAGGTCAGGGCAGCAGCCATGAGGGGCACCAGACTGCAGCAGTAGCGACAGTATCTGCAACAGCAGCAGGTTCAGTGCAGGGGCAGCAAGAGGCGTCAGTGGGCAGAAGGGGCAGTAGGGGCAGCATGGGCATTAGCTCTGTCCACCACCGTATGCTGGGTGCCTCTATGTGCCCCTCACCTGCCCCTCACCAACCCCCTGACCCCCCTGACCCTCCTCGGCTGCACAGCGCAGCACCCCCCTCACCAGCCTGTCTCAACCCCCTGCTCCACCCGTCCAACCCAGCCTGGCTCCTCCCCTGGCCCTGACCCCTACCTGCACCCCACCGTCCACCACCCTCCCAGCCTTCCCACACAGCAGCTCACCATTGAGCAGCTCCTTGGGGTTGGTCATGATGGGCTGGAAGATGCGCAACAGCGGCTGGCTGAGGTGGTGCTCAAGGTAATGGGCGCAGTCTATGGCAAGGTTGTGGTCAAGCGCCCACACGGGGTCCTCCGCCTTTTCATACGCTTTTGCGCCCTGCATGCACAGAGAGGCATGCCACCGACACATGACAGCTTAAAGGAATGGAATAATCTTGGTAAAGTGTGGACTGTACTGTGTTGGGCGGGGATGGGCAGTCGGACGTCAGGGTTCGGCCTGGCCTAGCCCGGCTGTGTATAGCTGTCGGGGAGCGGGACTTGGTTGGGGAGCGGGAAGCGGGATCGGGGAGCGGTAAAAGTGTGATTGCCGGCTCCACCTTCGCGGCCCCACCTTGGCGGCCTTGACGATCACGTACGCCACGCGGTCCCCGGCAGACGGCGCCGTGGCGGGGTCGCGCTTCCGCATCTTCTTGGCGAGCTCCACGTGCGCTGAGCTGGTGTCGTACGTGTCTGCGTCTTTCGTCAACCCCTGCGAGGCATTTAAGGGCGGCACAACCATACATGAACAACCCCAAGGATCAGCAGCAGCGGCGCAAGGCGCCCGCGACCCGGCCGTCATTACCTTGCTGATCACCAGCAGCGACAGATCAATGCGGTTCATCAGCAGGTCGGAGATGATGTTCTTGACATAGGCCTCGGCCGCAGCGACGTCACGCTCAATCAAAATCTTCTCCAAGCAGGTGGTGACCACGTTGCGAACCAGCAGGCAGTTGTCACGCCGCACAGTCTCAATGCCCTGCAAGCGGGGAGCGCACAGCGCCATGGCGCGCCACTGCAACCCGGGCTGTCGAGGCGCAGGAGGCTGCGGTCCTACTGCTACAGTGTTTTCAACGAGAAGCTGATGCTGATACGTGGCGGCACCACACCCGGGTCTAGTTGTTGCCGCCGTCACAAGCACATCCACGCAGTAGAGCGGGGCATCAGGAATGCAAGGTGCAGCATGCATGCAAGTCTGCTCCTTCTCCTGCGCTGGTGTTGCCTGCAACACTGCTTAATCCTTCAGCTGCTGCTGTTGTCAGACTGCTATGCGGGGAGCTGACTTGTATGCATACTAGAGCTGCTGCCGTGGCTGCCTACGCGGAGGTGCGACAAGGTGCGGGCAGCGTACCTTGCTGTCCATCTTGTCGTGCTTGTCAGGCTGCGTCCACAGCAGGCCTGCGTACCGCTTCTTGTTCATCAGCAAGTACGGGAAATACACCTGCAGGTTCGGCAGGCCGTGGGGTGAGAACCTCAGCGCCCTAACCCACCCCACTGAAGAGCACTAGCCTTGCCCCTGCCCCTAGTTATAGCCTTATTCTAGCCGTAGCACCCTCAGCAGCCCTAGCCCTAGCCCCAGCCCTAGCCCTAGCCCTAGCCCCAGCCCTAGCCCTAGCCCCAGCCCTAGCCCTAGCCCTAGCCCTGCGCCTCCTTTCTTGGCGTGCAGGCGCAGCAGGCCATGGGGTGAGTGAGCTCACTGCTCCAGCGCTAGCCCTGGCTGCCTCTGTGAGGTGGCGAGGCAAGGGAGAGGGGCAGCTCACCAGGGTGTTTTAGCCAGCCCAGCCTGCTGCCCTGGCCCCATGCTGCTCCCTGCTGCCTCCCCTTCAACAGCCCTCAAGGCAAGATGGCTGGCCACGGTCTGGTGAGCTCAGCTTGCAGCACCAACCTCTGCCCAGCCTCATGGTTCAGGGACCACCATCTTCCCAGCCTGCTGTCCTGTATTCCCGGCTGCTACTCCCTGGTGCTGACTCCTGCTGCTGCCCCCTGCTGCGCCCTCACCTTTTCAAACTCGAGCTTGACAGGTCGGATGAATGTGGCGGACACAAAGTCCGCTGCCTCCCTGCCCAGCTCCATGGCCCGGGCTACACTGGGCACCTGCACAGCGGACACCACCACCAGCACCACCATGACCACCACCACCACCACCACCACTAGCAACATCTCAGCCAGGAACATCCCTGTCACCACCGGCACAGGCTGGGTCATCACCGTCATGATCATGACCGCCAGGGTTGGGTTCACTAGCATAGGGTAGGTCAGGATAGGGAAAGGCAGGGGTGCGGGAGGGCAGGGCAAGGCAAGGTCCTCCTGAGTGGGTTGAGGCAGGTGAGGTCGGTGTGAGTAAAGCTAAAGCCAGGGAGGGCAACGTGCATGGAAGGTGTGGGGCGTGAGGGTAGGTGGGAGGGGCAATGGAGGTGGTGGCCTAGGGCTGCACCTTGAAATTGACCATGACTGAGTCAGTGTCGCCGTAGATGACCTCACAGTCAGCCTCATACCTGCAGCAGCAACAGCAGCAGCAGCAGCCGCAACAATAGCAGCAGGGCTAGGGAGGAAGGCTTTAAGGCAAGGGTCGGGACGGCAGCGTGATGGTCAGCATCAGCCAGCAGCAGCAGGTATATGGCAGCAGTCAGGGCAGGTGCACCCAGGAGAAGGCCATGTTCTCAAATAGGCAGGCAGGCAGGCAGGCGGGCGGGCGGGCGGGCGGGCGGGCGGGCGGGCGGGCGGGCGGGCGGGCGGGCGGGCAGGCAGGCAGGCAGGCAGGCGGGCGGGCAGGCAGGCAGGCAGGCAGGCAGGCAGGCAGGCAGGCAGGCAGGCAGGCAGGCAGGCAGGCAGGCAGGCAGGCAGGCAGGCAGGCAGGCAGGCAGGCAGGCAGGCAGGCAGGCAGGCAGGCAGGCAGGCAGGCAGGCAGGCAGGCAGGCAGGCAGGCAGGCAGGCAGGCAGGCAGGCAGGCAGGCAGGCAGGCAGGCAGGCAGGCAGGCAGGCAGGCAGGCAGGCAGGCAGGCAGGCAGGCAGGCAGGCAGGCAGGCAGGCAGGCAGGCAGGCAGGCAGGCAGGCAGGCAGGCAGGCAGGCAGGCAGGCAGGCAGGCAGGCAGGCAGGCAGGCAGGCAGGCAGGCAGGCAGGCAGGCAGGCAGGCAGGCAGGCAGGCAGGCAGGCAGGCAGGCAGGCAGGCAGGCAGGCAGGCAGGCAGGCAGGCAGGCAGGCAGGCAGGCAGGCAGGCAGGCAGGCAGGCAGGCAGGCAGGCAGGCAGGCAGGCAGGCAGGCAGGCAGGCAGGCAGGCAGGCAGGCAGGCAGGCAGGCAGGCAGGCAGGCAGGCAGGCAGGCAGGCAGGCAGGCAGGCAGGCAGGCAGGCAGGCAGGCAGGCAGGCAGGCAGGCAGGCAGGCAGGCAGGCAGGCAGGCAGGCAGGCAGGCAGGCAGGCAGGCAGGCAGGCAGGCAGGCAGGCAGGCAGGCAGGCAGGCAGGCAGGCAGGCAGGCAGGCAGGCAGGCAGGCAGGCAGGCAGGCAGGCAGGCAGGCAGGCAGGCAGGCAGGCAGGCAGGCAGGCAGGCAGGCAGGCAGGCAGGCAGGCAGGCAGGCAGGCAGGCAGGCAGGCAGGCAGGCAGGCAGGCAGGCAGGCAGGCAGGCAGGCCCACTGCTCCAGCCCTGACTGACTGAGCACTGCACTGCACTGTGCCGACACTACAGGCCAGGCCAGGCCAACCAGGGAGCCCTGCCACCGCCGCAGCGCACCCATTCTGTCGGTTGTATCTGTCTTGCACCATCTGGCGCGTGTGCATGATCATGTTGCGGCCGTAGGCGGTGGTGGAGGCGCTGATGGCCAGGCAGGGCATCTTGCCCACCGTGGCCCCTGCACAGGGCATAGGATGAGTGTGGAGGACCAGGGTTACACCATCACCACAATGACCAGCACCACCAGCACCAGCAGCAGCACCAGCAGCAGCACCATCACCACCATCACCACCAGCACCAGCAGCACCACCAGCAACATCCCTGTCACCACCGGCATAGTCTGGGTCATCACCGTCATGATGGAGTGTTGGATTGTAGCGCTGGAGTGGGAGAGGGGAGTAGCCGTGTATAGGGCACCCTTATTTAGGGTGTCAAAGCATCACCTATATCGTATATGTTATGGCCATATATATTATAGCCAAGCTAATATCCACCGCTTGCCCCATCAATAGCCCATTGACTGGCCATGTGCGTGACGACAAAGACGGTGGACGCATACAGCCTCTGTTAGCGAATATGAAACGAGAGAAGCACAGGGCACATGCTAAGCACTTACTTCTATACACAGAAACCGTAGTGATACGCCTTAATGGTGATACGCTGATTTGGTGAAAACCCAAATCTCATGCTCAAACAATTGAAACCACAAGTGACATCACCAACAAGGCGTATCACTACGGTATGGATAAATATAGACAGCAACAGTCACTTTCAATAGTACATCAGGCATCCGCGTCAGGCAACCCTGTTGCTGGCCAGCTGAGATGACATACGGAGAGAGGGCAGATGGACGGCTGGCTTCCTTTCCCCCAGCAGCCAGCAGCAAGCAGGTGATGGCGGGCAGTGTCAGGCAGAGCACCTGTGAAGCCATACACGCTGTTGGCGGAGATCTTGAGCGCTAGCTGACGCCCGTCCAGCACCGCTCGTTTGAACGGGTCCTTCTCAGCCTTGAGGTCCAGCTTAGCACTGCAGGCAGGCAGGCAGGCACGCAGGCAGGCTGGTGGGTGGGTGGGTGGGTGGGTAGGTGGGTGGGTGGGTGGGTGGGTGGGTGGGTGGGTGGGTGGGTGGGTGGGTGGGTGGGTGGGTGGGTGGGTGGGTGGGTGGGTGGGTGGGTGGGTGGGTGGGTGGGTGGGTGGGTGGGTGGGTGGGTGGGTGGGTGGGTGGGTGGGTGGGTGGGTGGGTGGGTGGGTGGGTGGGTGGGTGGGTGGGTGGGTGGGTGGGTGGGTGGGTGGGTGGGTGGGTGGGTGGGTGGGGGGTGAGGTGAAAGGGGAGGAAGGCAAGTGGGAGGGAGGGGAAGGGTGGCGGGAACCTTTGCTCTTAAACACTCTGACTCTGTTCCACCAATGCCCATTTGAAGCTGATGGTCACCCTATGCCCCCGCGTCCCGCCCCACACCCCGCCTCGCCTCACTCCCACCTCATTCCCCGCCCCACACCCCGCCCTGCACCCTGCCCCCCTGCTTTGCCCCAGTCGCGCAATTACACAAGCCCCAGCCCCGCACCGCTTGCGCGCCCCTAGCAGCTCCTCGAGGATCTCTGGCAGTACCCCCTTGGCCAGCTTGGCCTTGACGAAGGAGTCCCCGCTGGGGCTGAGCACACGCTCCTCAGGCGCCACCTCACGCAGCCTGCAGCGCACAGGGCAGGGGGCAGCAGCAGCAACGGCAGCGGCAGCGGCAGCAGCAGCAGCGGCGGCAGCAGCAGCAGCGGCGGCAGCAGCAGCAGCGGCAGCAGCAGCAGCGGCAGCAGCAGTAGCAGCAGCAGCAGCAGCGGCAGCAGCAGCGGTATCATTGCCTGCAGTCACGTAATCTGCCTATTGGGTGGATCCGGTTGTTTGGTCAAGTCAGCAGCCTGGATGCATTGCACTCAGGGGTAGCAACAGGGCTAGCAGCAGCACCCGCCAATCCTACAGCAGGCAGGAGGAGGTCCGGTGCAGTGCTACCTCACAGCCAGGGCCTCTTCCTCACAGTCAGGCCTACAGCCTACAGCCTACAGCCCCGGTCCTGCATGATGCAAGCCTCCCCTGCACCCTCCTGACCCCTCTGCCCTGACCCCTCTGCCCTCCTGACCCCTCTGCCCTCCTGACCCCTCTGCCCTGACCCCTCTGCCCTATGCTCTGCCCGCATGCGCACCTGTCTGGCGGCAGCAGCGTGGAGTAGCACAGGTTGTGGGCCATCATGATGGAGGGGTACAGGGACGCAAAGTCCAGGGTGGCCACCTGCAGCGCACGAGGGGGTAAGGGGGCAGAAGGAGGGTAGGGAGGGTGGGGAGGGGGAGGTGAGGAGGGTGGGGAGGGTGAGGAGCGTAGGGAGGGTGAGGAGGGTGGGGAGGGTGGGGAGGGTGGGGAGGGTGGGGAGGGTGGGGAGGGTGGGGAGGGTGGGGAGGATGGCGTGGCGATGGGGATGGGGATGGGGTGGCGATGGGGAGGGAGGGTGGGGAGGGTGCCAGCCAGGTCCCCCCCACCTGAAGCGAAGCGAAGCACACAACCAGGCAGGCAGGCAGGCCACAGCTATAACGAGGCTGGCAGGCCACAGGCTGTCTGTCAGCCATCAGGCCGTCTAGCCCCCATCAGGCAGTGCGGGGGGCAGGATGAGGGTGAGTCGGGTTGGGAGGGTGAGGCAGGCCACAGCTACAATCAGGCCGTCTGGCCCCATCAGGCGGCCCGGCCCTACCGGCTTGTCGTAGAAGCCTGTCTTGGGGTCTAGCACCGTTGCGCCCTCATAGCCCACGTTGTCACCGACGGGCGCTGAGACCTTGATGTTGGGCAGCAGCAGGCCGCGCTGCCGCGACTTGCGCAGCAGCTGGCAGAACACCTTGATGGACTGACCCCTGGGGGGGCAGCAAGGTGGGGGCTGGGGGGCAAGAGGGGGAGGCGGGGAGGCAGCAGTGCAGAGGATGGAAGGGGCGGGGTGGGGTGGGGTGGGGTGGGGTGGGGTGGGGTGGGGTGGGGTGGGGTGGGGTGGGGTGGGGTGGGGTGGGGTGGGGTGGGGTGGGGTGGGGTGGGGTGGGGTGGGGTGGGGTGCTTCCCCTTACTTGGTGAGCAGGTAGCTCATAGGTACGCCGGTGACGCGAGCCATCTCAATGTAGTTGTACATGAACATCAGCTTGTCCAGCAGGCGTTGGGGGAGGTACGCGTCCTGCAGCACCCACCCCACGCCCCAGCGCAGCCCGGCAAGACCAAGCTTGCTCAGCCAGCCAGCCAGCCAGCCAGCCAGCCAGCGCCTGCCCTGGCAGCCGTCCCTGCCTTTCTCATCTACTTGAGGCAGCCAGGCCAGCTTGCTAGCTGACCTTGTCCATAAGCCAGCTTGCAGCCAGCCTAGGCAGTACAGTACCAGAGCCAGCCAGCCTAGGCAGTACAGTACCAGAGCCAGCCAGCCTAGGCAGTACAGTACCAGAGCCAGCCAGCCTAGGCAGTACAGTACCAGAGCCAGCCAGCCTAGGCAGTACAGTACCAGAGCCAGCCAGCCTAGGCAGTACAGCACCAGAGCCAGCCAGCCTAGGCAGTACAGTACCAGAGCCAGCCAGCCAGGCCCAGGCCAGCTGCCAGGCTCCCTAGGCCATCCAGCGTGATACCTAGAACCATGGGATGAGTGGATCATAAGCCAGCCGGCATGATGCCCTGCCTGGCCCCTCCCATCCTCTACACTGCTGCCCCCCCGCCTCCCCCTCTTGCCCCCCAGAAGTGGATCATAAGCCAGCCGGCATGATGCCTGGCACAAGACTCATGAGATGTAGGGGATGGGGGGGGTGGCACAGGCAGGGGTGCAGGGGGGGGGGGGGGGGGTAGCAAGTATGATCTGGGCTAAGCCGGCGGGCGCCCAGGCTAGTGGGGGGAGGCTGCTGGCAGGAGGGCGAGCTGCTCAGCAGTGGGTGAGCTCAGCCCCTGCCACTCAAGCCCAGGCTCAGGGGCCACCAGGTGTTTGAGGCTGAGCTGGTAGGCAGAGCAGGGTGGAACGGGTGGGAGTGTGACCCAGCGAGCCGTGAGTGTGACCCAGAGGTGGTGGGGGCAGCAGGCAGTGCAGGGGGCTAGGGGAACAGGCCCAGGCCCTGGCCTTAACAGTATGTGAGGGGCCTGGGGGTCAGGGGTTGTCAGGGGAGGGTCAGGAGGAGTCAGGGGGGGTGGCCGGAGGGGAGTCGGGGGGGGTCGGGGGGCGCGGTGTGACCTTGAGGCAGTACACGGCCAGGCGGCGGCGCGACTCGTCATTGCCGTTCTGCAGCTCCGAGATGGCGCTGTGATGCACGTCCTCCTTCTGCTCCCCCAGGAAGTGCGCCGACACTGAGTTCAGACTACAGGGGCAGCAGGGGGACAGCGGGCTAGGGGGCGTCAGGGGCTAGGGGGGCGACGGGGCGATGGGGTCAGCTGCACGCCTGGCAGGGGCAATGCCAGCCGCAGCAAGGTTAAGGCAGCAGGGGGGGCAGCAGGGGGGGCAGGGGCAGGGGCAGGGGCAGGGGCAGGGGCAGGGGCAGGGGCAGGGGCAGGGGCAGGGGCAGGGGCAGGGGCAGGGGCAGGGGCAGGGGCCGCAATGCAGCCAGGGCCAGAGCCCAGGGGCAGCGGCCGGGCCAGGGGCCGTTTAGCACAGCCTCAGGTGAACAGAACAGCCCAGACAGGGCCTCCTCCCCCTCCTCACTGCCGCCCTCCTCCTCCCTGACGCCCGCCCCCTCTAACGCCACTCACCCTCACGCCAACCCCCTCTCTCCGCCTTCCCCCTCCCCACCCCCCAGGCCAGAGACCAGTCCAGAGACCAGGCCAGACCAGATGGGCAGTGCAGCCCTCCTTTCTGCCGCCTGCCCCCGTTCTATGCCGCCCCCCCTCCCCGCCTCCCCCGTCCCCCTCGCCCCTTCCACTCCCGCCCCTCTCCCTGCCAGCCCCCCACCAGGGCCCTCCAGCCGTGGACCATGAAGGTCGACCCTGAACCCCCTCCTGCCGTGCTCCCCTGTAGCTGTGCCCCTATACCTGTAGCTGGCCAGCTTGTGCTCCCGCTGAATGGTGACCATGAGGTCGAACTGCACCCGCCCCTCAATGTTGAGCTCCTTGTAGTCGTGCGTGCCGTACGCCTTGCTGCTGAACTGCGCGTTGCGCATGCGGGTGCGGGTACCCCTCACTCGGCCCCACTGGTGGAAGTCCTTTAGGCCCAGCGCCTGGTAGCCAGGCAGGCAGGCAGCAGGGGGAGGGGCAGGGGGCTGGGGGCAGGGGGCAGGGGGTTGGGGGCAGGGGGCAGGGGGCAGGGGGCAGGGGGCAGGGGGCAGGGGGCAGGGGGCAGGGGGCAGGGGGCAAGGCAGGGCGTGTAAACAGCAGGGGGCAGGCAAGGCATACAAACAGGGGCGTACAAACAGGGGTCGTGATGGATGAGGGTGAAGGATGAGAGGGTTGGGTTGGGGGGGCCGGGTCAGGGGGTATGGGTCAGGGGTCAGGGGTGTGGGTGAGGACATATGGATGTTGGGTGGGCTGGGGGCCAGGGCTGGGGGCCTGGGGGCTGGGGGCAGGGCTGGGGGCTGGCAAGGTTGGGTGGGGGTAGGGAGGGGGTAGGTAGGGAGGGGGTAGGTAGGGAGCGCAGACGGGTGGTATGGGAGCAGGGCAGGAGTGAGCTTGAGGATGTGGGGTGACAGAGGCTGGTGCTGGGCAGGCCAAGGACACGATGCAGTGAGTGGTGCAGGCTGGGCCTAGCCGCCAGCCTGGCTGGCTGTTCCCCCCCTGATCTGGGCTCCTCCCTGGCCCCTGGCCCCTGCTCAGGCTTGGCCGCTGTCTGGCTGTCTTTCTGCTCAGCTCTCACCAAACCGCACCTCTCTGGCATACAGCCGGGCACACCTCAGCTCTCTGGTCTCTGGCGCCCATGGTCGCCCCTTGGCCGGCCCTGGCTCCCCCCCTGGCTCCCCCCCTGGCTCCTCCCCTGGCTCCTCCCCCCTTGGGTCCCTGGTCCCTGGTCACTGCCCCTGGTCAGGTCAGCCAGCAGCTGAGGGTCCTGGCTCCATCAGCTCACCTCAGCCCTCTCATACAGGTAGGGCAGGTCGAAGTTGATGATGTTGTAGCCGATGATGATGTCAGGGTCCGTCTCCACCAGCAGGTCGCGCCACCGCCCTAACAGCTCAGCCTCCCTGGCAGTGGCGGCAGGGGCAGGGGCATGGGGTGGCAGCTCGGCCTCCCTGCCGGGTGGGTGGGAGGGAGAGGGGCATCGGGGGAGGTGGAGGGTGGTGCGGTGGAAGACGGTGAGGTGGAGGGTTTTGGGGTAGCAGGGGGTGGAGGTGGAGGGTGGTAGGGTGTGGGGGTTGAGGGGTGGGAGATGGAGGGTGGTGGGAGCCTGGTGTTGAGGGAGGGGGCGGGAGATAGAGCTGCGGAGATGGTGAGGTGAGTGTGGAGGGCGAGTGTGACGGGGAGAGGAGGTCAAGGTGGGTGGGAGGGAGAAGGGGGTGGATAGTAGGAGTGCCTGCTGCTGCTGTGGGTGCTGCTGCTGTGGCAGTCAAGCAGCTGACGTGTAGGAATAGGTAAGGGGCGGTGCAGGGGCTCAAAGGTGGTCCTGACCCCGGCAGGGTATGCGAGTGAGGGCTGGGAGGTGGAGGTGGGTGATAGGCGGTTAGGTCAGAGTAACAAAGAGTGAGAAAAGGCAAAGAGTAGGAGAGGCTGGGCGATGGGGGCTGGGGGAGGGTTCAGGCATGTTTGGGGGGTGGAGGGGATGTGTCTAGGGAGGGGGGCATCACGGCCTGATGTGGAATTGAGGTGCAAGAAGACTTTGTGAGGGCGGGTGGAGGTGGAAGGGGTGGGCAGGTAGAGCGACGAGGGTGGGAGGTGAACGTGGTGGAGGGGTGTGAGGGGGTGGAGAGGAAAGAGGTGGAGGGGGTGGGGTGGGGTGGGGTGCTCACGTCTCGAAAGCCATGACCTCTGCGCCCACAATGCTTGCGCAAGTGCCCAGCGTCATCACGTTCTTCACCACTGGCGTAGCACTGCCCTGGAGCGTAACCATGCTGGCAATCTGCACGCCACGGCCACAGCCACGGTCTGCAACCCCAGCACCTCAACCAGCCCCTCCACCCCACCATCACACCCAAGGTCCTCCCATCTTGTCCAGCAGGGCACCTCACCCACCCCACCCCACCCCACCAGCAGGCCCCTCCACCCCTCCCTCACCCCACCATCACACCCAGGGTCTTACACCCTCCACCCTCCACGAGCAGGCCCCTCCCTCCTCCCATCCCTCACCCTTCCATCACACCCAAGGTCCTCCAATCACGTCCAGCAGGGCCCCTCACCCACCAAAAGCAAGCCTGCGCTTCCTCCCTCCTCCCTCCCTCCTCCCTGCCTGCCTACCTGCCTGCCCCCTTCACCCCTGCCCACTAACGCCACCCTGCAGCACCCACTCAGCCACACCCACCCACAAACTATGGATGGTCAGCCCCTGCCCCTGCCCCTGCCCCTGGCCCTGCAGTGACCCTGCCCTGAGCCACAACTGCAGCCCGGCACAACTGCTGCTCAGCCACCCGCCTAGGGCGCACCTTGTAAAGGGGGCCACCGCCTCCCCTGCCCCACCCCAACCTAAGCCTGCCCTTTACTGGACTGGCACCAGGGGTCCAGCCAGTGACGGGCTGCTGGGGCCTAGGGTCTATGAGGTAGGCAGCTGCTGCTCAGCCAGCTGCTGACAGCTGCCCCCTGGCTGACACCACAGGCTGAGCCACTGAGGCAGCCAGGCACTATGTAGGGGTCATCGAGGGAATTCACGAGGGGGGTCATGAGGGGTGACTCCCCCTACAGTAAGGAGCACCCTGGCTGGTCCTAAGCTGCCTGACAGGAGGGCGCACCGCTGCTGCTGCTGCTGCTCAGCCTGGAGGGCGCACCTGGTAAAGGGGGCCACCGCCTCCCCTGCCCCACCCAACCTGAGACTGCCCCTTACTGGAGGGCGCCTCCCCCTCCCCCTCTTTTCCCGCTCCACCTCAGTTGCCTCCCGAGGGGAATCATGAGGAGCGTCATGAGGGGATGAGGAGATACTGGAGGGCGCAGCCTGCCCTGCTCCTCAGCTGCTCCTCAGCTGCCTCAGCCCACCTGAATGACGGGGTCCAGCTTGGCGTCAGGGAAGTGGCCCTTGCGGCCGCAACACTCGATGTCTATGGACAGCACCCTGAAGGGCGCGATGCGGCTCCACTCCCCTAAACCACACAAACAGGGGAGCAGGAGGGCAGGGAGGCCATGTTGGAGATGGGGAACAAACAGGGAAAGGGGAGGGCAGGGAGGTCATGCTGGAGATGCGCCATACACAGAGGGGCAGAGCACCCTGAACACTCATGAGGGGGCATAGGGGAGGGAGGGGAGGGTGAAGAGGGGAGGGTACAACACACCCTTGGGAAGGGGACACAGCAGCAGCAGCAGCAGCAGCAACAACCGAAGCAGCAGGAGCAGCAGGAGCAGCAGGAGCAGCAGAAAGCAGATGAGCAGCAGCTCCCCTCCCTACTCCTCCTAACCCTGTCAGCAGGCCTGACCTTGGCGTGTGCTCCAAGCTATGAGGGGAGCCTTACCTTGCGGCATGCATGGCATTGTGGCCTAAGCTACGCAGGATCCCTGCAGTTCAGCAGGCCTGACCTTGGCGGGCGGTCCTGCAGGCTGCCTTGTGCCCTGTTTGCCCTGCACACTGGTGAGAGAGCTACCCTGGTGCAGCGGCCAGAGGTGGCTGCCCTGAGTGGAGCCTGTCCTGTGCCCGGTCTGCCCCTGTCTGCCTTGCACCCTGGCTGCTGCCTTGAGAGCTACCCTGGTGCAGCGGCCAGAGATGGGCTGCCTGAAAGAAGCAGCAGGAGCAGCAGGAGCTGCAAGATGAGCAGGAGCTTCCCTCCCTACTCATAACCCTGTCATCAGGCCTGACCTTGGCGGGCTGCCGGCAGCTGCCCTGTGCCCTGTCTGCCCCTGTCTGCACCCTGGCTGCTGCCTTGAGCCCCTGATGCAGCAGCCAGGGGTAGATGCGGGGCTGCTGGAGGAGCCTGGTGGCAGGGATGTGCCTGGTGGCAGGGAGGTGGTGTGCAGGTGCCTGGTCAGGGATGTCAGGGAGGCCATGGCAGGGGAGGCGAGCGTCAAGGGAGCAACAGGGAGGGGAGTGAGGGGGAGGGGGAGCGGGGAAAGAGGTGGAGGGGGAGGGGAAGGCGAGAGTGATGTCGGGGCATTCAGGGGGCAAGAGGTGGAGGAGGTGGGAAGTGAGGGGAGGGGGAGGGTATTGGGGGAATGTTGGGGACCAGGGGCAGGGGTTGGTTGCCACTTGCCTTCAGCTGGGTGAGCAATCAGCTTGTCATACCGCACATGCACCTCTATCTGGCAGTAAGTCTGCGGTGTGGGCAGCACCACGTAGGAGCCAGCGGGCAACTCCACCCAGCTGCCGCCTACCTGCGTGCCAGGCCAGCCACACAAGCCACACGCACAGCGTGGCATGCAGCACCGCACACCTCCATGCAGCACCCCCTCCACCCCCCAATGAAGTCAAGCCATGCCCATCCAGCCACCCCCGACCCCCCCAGCAGGGTCAGGGGGCAGCAGGGCCAGGGGGCAGCACACACCCGCGTTACATGATGACCCCCGCCACCCCCTTTCCCTGGCACCAACAGGGCAAGCGGGCAGGGCCCTGGGGGCAATGGGGGCCAGGGGGCCAGGGTCTCACCACGCCTGTGTCCACCATGAAGCGCATGGCAAACAGCACGTTGCTCTCGTATGATGTGCAAGCCGGCAGGTGCACGCCGCTGGGCAGAGCCAGCCCGCCCTCCACCAGGCCTGGGCGGACAGCCGGGCAGCAGCAGCAGGGCTACACGCCAGGGGGGGGGCAGCTGGAGGCAGGTGGCCCAGGTGGCACCAACCCCAACCGTAACCCTAACCCTAACCCTAACCACTGGTGAGGAGGAGAGGAGGAGGAGGACTAGAGGACTAGCTCAGGTGCTGGCATGGTGGGCGGTGCTGGCCTAGTGCTGGGGGCTGGGTCAGGGGCCGGGCTGGAGGCTGGGCTGGGGGCTGGGCTGAGGGCTGGGCTGAGGGCCAGGCTTTGGGGCTACACGACCACAGGCTGTGCAGCAGCAAGGGTGTGCTGGTGGTGCTGAGCTGCCTACCTGTCGCAAACAGTGCCTTAGAGGGGCTATGTGGGGCTGTGACAAGTCATAGCGTGCTGCCTGCCAGAAGCATGCAAACATGCAAGCATGCAAGCATGCAAGCTCCATGTCATGCTGAGTGCACTCACTTCTGCATGGAGTCACTAGGTTGGGCAGCGCCATGACGATCTTAATGAAGTCTCGCTTGCTAGTCTGGACACAGGGCAGCAGCAGGGCGGCAGCAGGGCAGCAGCAGGGCAGCAGCAGGGCAGCAGCAGGGCAGCAGCAGGGCAGCAGCAGGGCAGCAGCAGGGCAGATGGGCAGAATGCAGGAGCAGCAGCAGCAGCAGGAGTGGGGTTGGTGCGGTGGCGTACTGAAGCACGCACCCTTGTCAGCCGGGCCTAAGGCAGGGCCAGCAGCAGCTGCTGTAGCAGGGGGTACGAGGTGGTGGGTGGGAGGGAGGCAGTATGGCTGGCAGTGCTTTGTGTCACCCAGCCAAGCACAGCACTCAACCACCAGCCACTCAGACTGAGCCGCACAAACCTAGGCATGCGTAGCCGTGCATGATGCGCATCCTATTCACACTCAGGTTCTGGCACCAGGCAGCCAGGCAGCCAGGCACCCATGCACCCAGGCTCAAGCATGCTGTAGCCAAGCCCACCCAGCTGCGCACGTGCATGCTTCCCTGCTGCCCTGCTCCCAGCCCCACTGACTTGGCCGTGCTGTGGCTCAGCTCCCTCAGCACTGAGCAGAGCACTGAGCTGACAGGCATGCTGTGCCTAATTGCACTGAGCAGAACATTGAACGCTCTCTGCATAGACCTCAGCCGCCCAGCTGCCTAAGGCCAGCCATGATGCGCATCCGGTGTGGTCAGGGGGCCGTCAGGTCAGTGACGCCAGTGACGCCATGGCTGCTGCTCCTAGCTGCTGCCCATTTCCGTGCCTGTGGCTGCCGCTGGCTCTGTTTCCGCTGATGCTGACGCTGGCCGCTGGTGGTGGTGGTGGCGGTGGTGATGGCTGCTGCTGGCTGCTGCTGCTGGTGGCAGATGCTGCAGTCACCTGATAGTTCCAGATGCTGGCCTTGCACTCCACCTCAACGCGGCTTACTGCGGGGCCACAGCCCTTGGTCTTGTCCGCCAGCCGGCCCTACGCACCCCCCAAGCAGCAGCAGCAGCAGCAGCAGCAAAGAGCTGTGCATAGCAGCCTGCAATTCTTCAGCTAATGCTACCCTGCTGCAGCCACCTCCCCCGCTGGCTGCCTGCCTTCCCTGACCTCAGCTTCAAGCCTGCATTGCCTGTGCTGCCTGTGGGCCTATACGGTTCAATTGCCTGCTTGCCCTGCAGCCTGCCGCTGCTGCCGCTGCTGCCGCTGTTGCTGCTTGCCTGCTGCTGCTTGCCTGCTTGTCTGCACCTGCTTCTTGCCTGCTACAGCCGAAGCTAGCCCCTGTCTGCCTGACCTGCCTGACCCGCCTGGCTGCTGCTGCCTGGCTGCACTGCCTAGTGGCCTGCAGGCTAATGCCGCCCTGCTGCCTGCCCAGCTCACATTCAGGGCCTCCCTCAGACTCTCCAGGTCCTCGCCACCAAAGCTGCGCGGCTTCTCAATGTAAAAGTACGCCTCAAAGCCATGCACCAGCACACACACGCTGTTGCCTGCACAGCCAGCCAGGGTTAGTCAGCCAGCGAAGGCCAGACAGCCAGCAATAGCCAGGCAGCCAGCCAGGGCTAGCCTGTCACTGGGCCACGGCAAGCCTGTCGCTCAAGATCAGCAAGCAAGCCACACCCAAGCTACACCCTCTGCCCATGCGTCTGCCCGCTATGGGTCTGCCCGATGACATTGCCCTTTCATGCTGCACTGCCTGTTGCCGTTGGGAACGCTGATATGCTGCTGTGCTGTGCTGTGCTGGGCAGCAACACCCCACCTGCATCGTTGACCCCAAACATGCGCACAATGGCCACCTGCTTCTGCTGAGGGTTTGTGTCCAGCCCGTGTGTGGCAGCCGCAATGTAGTAGTCCACCTCTAGCTGTTGGAACACTGCATGATTGGGCAGGCGAAGAGAAGGGCAGAGTTCCTGGGCCATGCCATCATGCTTGCATGATGCAGACTTGCATGCTGGGCAAGCTTTCTATGTGCCCCACCAATGCTGCTCTTGGCGGGGTTGAATTCGGCGACGGGGGGCCTGACCCAGTTCCTCCCTGCTTCACCCAAGTCAACTTCCCACCCTGCTTCGCAGGGTGAAGGGCCTTCCATGTCCTCGTCGCCGAACTGTTCCTCCATGATGTAGTCCATCTCGTCATCGTTTGGCCCTGACGGACGACCACTCCCACTCCGCTTGCTCGCCGGCCCACCCCCGGACGGAACCCCGCCCGATGGGCGTTTGTACTCCATACGGTTCACGCAGTAAACAATGTCATCAGCGCGCAGCTGATGTCTGAAGTTTTACGGATTTGAATGTTCAAGCATACGGAAGCAGAGGAGTATGTATAACAAGAATAGGCCACAATCGCGTTTGCCACACCACCGTTGTCCTTACTACGCGTCCTGTTTGTTAATAACTGTTGGTTAATAACTGAACTGCAGTGTGCAACGACAAACTTGAACTGCAGTGTAACCAGAGACAGTGCGTTTACCACGCTATGCACGTCCGGAAAGGTGCTAAGAACTAATCGCTTAAGCTCCGGAACCATGCAGCGGTCCCGCACTGTCTCGGGCACCGCGCGGAACCCGAGCTGTGTTGTCTGGCCGGGGATGGTTACGGTTACTGGAAACGATGTAGGGGCTCACTCTCATCAAGCCAGGTTCTTCAAGCGTCAGGGAGGTCGCATCACGCTGTCAGCGTCCGCGGCGCTGATTCAGGAGCAAGCCGCTGAACTTGCACAGGCGAGTGCAACGCCCTGTGCGCATAGTCGCTCTCACCGGCTGCCGACTTCACAGCACTCCAGCTCAGTCAGGGAAGCTGCAGCAGGCTGCGCATGCCAGCGATAGCAGCAACCGAGGTGATGTGTAGGCCAGATGCCCAAGTGCTGCTTGTGGCACTGTGCTGCAGGCTCTGGTGCCACTGTCTGTGCTGTGGACCTTCCTGACCCCAGCCACTTGTGTTCTACTGGCAGCCAAGCTGAACTCCCTACACGACTTGACCTACTGCCCCCTGATCCTGATGCCAGGCACTGAAGTATCTTTATGGATGCAAGACGGCAGCCTGCCTGGGTACCCCCCCACCCCTCCCGCCCCCCCCAGCCTGCAGCCCAGGGCCAGCACTCCACCCAGCGCCCTGCCCTGCTCCCTCCTAGGCTGCTTCCTTGTCCCTGAGGCCGCCCTTTCCCTGGCTCAGGCCTTGGATGACGTGCAGTCCAGCCAGGGGGCAGTGAAGGCGGCAGACCAGTGGCAGTTTGGGTGGGGGCTGGGAGGGGTGGGCAGCCCCACCCCACCCCCCAAACCTCCCCAGGTCCAGGCGGGGGGGGCACGCCACCTGACCCTGGCAGCACCCCGACCAGCTGCCCCGGACTGCATCAGTGCGCTGTGGGCAGTGCTGCAGCCCCAGGCCGCTGGGAGGGGGTGGCAGGCTCCACGGGCCCCCCTCCCCCCACACTGCGCCCCCTCACTACCCACCCCATCTGATGAGCAGCTGGAGCAGCAGCAGTACCAGCACCAGCACTCACAGACCCAGCAGCAGCAGCAGCAGCAGCAGCAGCAGCAGGTGGTTGCTGGGGAGCGGGTGCTTGTAGTGGGTTCCCCCTTTGGTTGCCTGGCCCCTCACCAGTTTGCGGACAGCGCCATGCTGGGGGTGGTGTCCCACCTGCTGCCCACCCCCCACCCCCACGCCCTCAGCCACCTCACCCCCTGGGCCCATGTGGCTGGCTGGGTCACGCCCATGCACATGGGGAGGGGGGTGGGGGACCACACTGCCACCTGGCTAGCCTCCGCGGGAGTGGCCGCCAGCAGCGGGGCGGGTGGGCCTGGAGGAGGAGGTGGGGCTGGGGGGGAGGAGTCCGAGCAGCAGGAGCAGCAGCAGCAGCAGCAGCAGCAGCAGCAGCAGCAGCGGCAAGGGGAACACGGCAGCAGTGAAGGCGGCAGTAGTGAAGGCGGGAGGGGAGGGGAGGAGGGGGGTGTCAAGGATGCCGGCAGCCATGCAAGCATGCAAGCAGGTCCTGCGGCATTCCTGTTGGATGCGCCCTGCCTGCCGGGCATGGAGGGTGCCCTGGTGCTGGATGCCTGCCCCTGTGTCCACCAGGCCAGATCTCTGCTAGATCACCATCAGGCTGCACCGCCAGCCCATGACGGGGCCTCACTCCGTCACACTGCAGCAGCAGCAGCAGTGGGAGCAGCAGCAGCAGCAGCAGCAGAGAGATGGGGGGCCCGCCGGGTGCTGGGTCTGCTGGCCTTGCCCCTTACCCGCCCTAGAGACGCCGTGCAGCTGCCCCTGGCGCTGGCCTGGCCTCACCTGCATCACGCGCTGCTGGCCTTCAACTCAGCCAGGCAGGATCAGCAGGACGGTGGTCAGGATCAGCAGGACCCACAGGCTCAACAGGGGCCACAGCTGCGTGCAGCTCGCCTGGCGCTGGACCCCTCCGCCCCCCTGGCGGCCAAGAGCACCCCTGCCAAGCAGCCCAGCACACCCTCGCCCAGCACTGCCACTCAAAGCCAGCAAGTGTCAAAGCAGCAGACAGCAAGCGGTGAGCCAGCTTTAGGACATCCTGGCGTCCAGGCCTCTCAAGGCGGTGAAGGTGGCCCTCAGCCTGGTTTAGCAGCAGGGGCCCAGGCCCGCGGCAACGCGGATCGCCAGCTCAAGGCAGGTCCTGGCACCACACCTGCTGGTAAGCGGGCTGTTCCACCTTCTCCTCAGCTTCACAGCATCCCTGGTGGGGATGCAGGCAGGGAGGGCAACCTCGGCCGCCATGACTCTGGAACAACAGTGGCAGCTGCCACTCCTGAGCCATTTCACCTGGCACCGTGCGCCAGCAGCAGCAGCAGCAGCAAGCTGAAGCTTCAATCGGGCCGTCAGCAGGTGCAACAGCAGGGGCATTTCAGTCAGCAGCAGCAGGGGCAGCAGCCCTGTACAGCCCGCTGCCCTCCGGCACCCCCTTGGCCAGTCCGGCGTGCTGCCTGCAGTCATGCTGCCGCTGCGGCTGTCGCGTCTGACACACCTCGCCGCTGCACTTACAGCTGCCCCAACTCCATCCATGCGGCTGCTCTTAGCCGTGCCCAGCAGGCGGTCGTCATGATTCGAGCACGAGGCGCGTGGGCCACGGGTGTGATCATCACTCCCTGCGGCCTTCTCGTCACCAACGCGCACCTGCTGCTGCCGGCCATGGTGCCTAGCGCAGGCATAAGCCACGCGGTGAATGCTGATACGACACACGCTGCAGCGCAGCAGCGTCGGCCTGGGCGCTTGCCGCAGCTGAAACCGCAAAGCGTTTACAATATCGGAGACGCCCCGCAGAAACAAGAGCCGCAGCGGCAAGGCCATCGTACGTCACAGCAGCGACACGAGCGGCAGCGTATAACGCAAGGGCAGTGGCCAGGTTTGGTGCGCGCGCAGCACGTCGCGTCGGCCGCCAACCCGTTGCCTGCGCCTCCCACACTTTGCAGCGTTCGGGTCACAGGCGCAGACGGGGCCTTGCGCTGGTTGACCGCTCGCGTTTTGTACGTCTTCACCAATCACCTCGACCTCGCAGTGCTCCAGCTGCAACCCGCGCTCGAGCCTGAAGGCTACGCCGCGCTGGGTACCCGATGTGGCAGCCAGCACTGGCCGCGTAGCCGGTTGCAGAGACATGCATCAGCACTGCAACAGCTCCACGACTCGCTCGGCAGCGGCGGCGAGTGTGACCAAAGGGTAACGCTGCCACCCTCCTCCAGCGGCCGTGCCTCGTGCGACGGCCACGTCGCCTCAGACCGCTGCCTCGCCTTGCGTCGACATGACAGCGGCTTTGCCGCGGACCTCGACGGGGAAGAGCTGGGGCCGGGCGACGAGGTCTGGGTTGTGGGTCACGGGCTGTTCGGGCCCGCAGCGGGATGGCAACCGGCCGTCACCGCTGGCAATGTCGCCAAGGTAAAGCTGCGTAAGTAGGGTCGCCACCCATTACTGCATGCATCATGTGGCCTTGCAGGGTGACCAGCAGTAACGCAGCAGTAGTGTTCAGCCAGGCCAGGGTCAGAGCAACACCCTCAGCACCACAGTTGGAAGTGGTGGTGGCAGCGCTGCAAGAATGTAGCGCTGCCACCATGCGCTACATGCGCTATTACCAGCAATTTGAGGGCAGTGGTGGTAGCAACGAGGTGGTGGTGCTGCTGCTAGGGTGCGTCGCCCAATGCCACTACTCCAGCTGGCGCTACTTGCTGGCGCTGCCTTCACTGGTAGAAGTGATCAGCCTCGTGATCTACCAAGGATTAGGGCGAACGCCCGAGGTTGGTCAAGGGGCCTAGCTGCTAATTCTTACGAGTACATAGTATATATATACAATATATACATGTATATATATATATATATATATATATATATATATGTAGTGCATATGCTCTTCACTTGGTGCGTGTGTGTGTGTGTGTGTGTGTGTGTGTGTTTGTGGCGGGTTGGCCCAGGTGGTGCGGCTCACTGATGGCCGACCCGGCATGCTGGTGACCACCGCCACGGTGCAGTCTGGTGCCAGCGGGGGCGCAGTCCTGGACTCTGAGGGGCGCCTGTGCGGCCTAGTCACCAGCAATGCCAGGTGGGGAACCCCTCCCCCCCCCTTCTCCCCCACCTCCCCCTCCTCCCCCTCCTCCCCCACCTCCCCCTCCTCCCCCTCCTCCCCCTCCACCCAACGTATGCCGCTGGACTGCCCCTCCTGGTAGGACTCAGAGCCTTGGCCTGGCCCTTAGCCACCGTGCCCTGCGAGGCCCCGCCTGGCACACAGCCTGGTCCTACCAGCTGCAGACCACCGCTCTGCACCGGTGCACCCAGACCCCTGACCAAGGCTGCGGGCAAAGTCAGCTCCTTCTGCCCTGACACTCCTCCTCTGCCTCCCCCCTGCATGCCTTCAAGACCAGCTTCACAGCACTGTTGCACACAGTCCTGCTGCAAGGAGCACTGGCGCTCTTGCTGCTGTGACCTCCGCTGTGCAAAAGACCCTAGAACCCAGTACGCCAGCTCTTGTGTGACCTGTCGCAACTCTGTGATGGCTGGCATTCCTCAGGAGCACACATGCATGCTGGTTGCCATGTGACGCAACTCTTTTGTGGCCTGCCTGCTGCTCTGCCCCTGCCCTGCCACCCTGGTGTTTGCCAGGCACGCCAGCGGCGCCACCCTGCCCCACCTCAACTTCTGCATCCCCCTCCACACCCAGCTGCAGCCGGTGCTAGCAGCCCTGCTGCACGCCTCCACACCCCTGCAGCCCAGCCTGACCTCCCCACCCTCCCCTGCCCCCCCAGCAGCCTCCACCCCTGCAGCCCAGCACAGCCAGGCAGCCCAGGGGGCGGCACACACACTGCCAGCCATGCAGGACCACCAAGGCTCACCAGTCACTTGTCCGGCAAAGTCAGACCAGGCAGCCCTCCATGCGGAGCCAGCTCCAAGAAGCAAATCCACGTCGGTGGGCGTGTGTGGGGAGGAGGGGTGGGGCGCCCTGCGGCCTGGGTCAGGAGGGGCGGGCGCATGGCGGGGTGGGGTGGGCTGGGGTGGTGAGGGGATGGTCGAGGCGGCCGTGGAGGAGGAGGAGGGCGGGCCAGGGGCGGATGAGCAGTGGCGTGCGGCCCTTGTGGCACGGCTGCAGCAACTGGACGTCCGGGAAGAGGAGGCTGACAGGTGGGGGGCTGATGGGGAGGGAGGAGGGAGGAGGGAGGAGGGAGGAGGGAGGAGGGAGGAGGGAGGAGGGAGGAGGGAGGAGGGAGGAGGGAGGAGGGAGGAGGGAGGAGGGAGGAGGGAGGAGGTGCCATGATGCACTGGTGCAAAACCATGGTCGCGCTGGCTGGGCATGGCCATAGATCACACTTTGTCACGCCTTGTCACACCTTGTCGGATTGCATTGTGCTGCTTCTGGTCCATGCATTGCAGCAGTGCAGGTTACCTGGTGCAAGTTTGTGTTGCTGGCACTGCGGTGCAGGGTGTGGGCGCTGCAGTCACCCTGGCCACCCTCCACAGCCACTGCCCAGCCTGCTCTGCCCAGCAAGCTCTGAGCTGCGTCAGGCCTGACCTGCTTCAAGGCGCATGGCACAGCATGGCAGTGTTGGAGCTAAAGACACTAAAGGCTTGGATTCTCCAGGCTCCTGAAGAAAGAAAAGAAAGGAAGACTACGCCCTTGCTGGCATTCCCTGATCAAGGAGGGTGGCGTGCGGTGTATCTGCTCGCTGCCCTCCCACCAGAAGCTTCCTCAATGCATGCTGCTGCTCACGCCAGAGTGCTCTCCTTCTTCTCCCCCTGCATCAGGGCCCTTCTGCCCCCCACCACCCCCTCCCTCAGGAGGCCCTTGCTACACCATGCGCCTATTGTACTTCTCCAACAGCAGCAGCAGCAGCAGCAGCAGCAGCAAGGTCAGTGGCATCAGTAGCAACGGCAGGAGCAGCAGGACCTTGCAGCCTTCTGATGCCATGCTCAAAAACACACCTATAGCTGGCCCCAGGTGGGGCTGAGGAGGCAGCAGGCTCGGCATAGTGTGCCTGCCCCACTGTTCCTGGCTCCACCCTGCAGCCTCAAGCGATCCCCTGCCGGCATGGCCTCCCTGCCCCCTCCGCAACCTCAGCAGACCAAGCCAGCCCTGATGGGACTGGTCTCCCTGCCACGAGGGAGTGCAAGGCATGTGGTGGCACAGTCCATGCGTGTAGGGGGGCCCACCGGTTCCCAGACCTCCAGGCCCACCTCTAGGCCCACCTCCAGCCCCAGGTAGCCCCTCCATGTCCTTCAGTCAGTCGGGGTCAGTGTGGGCCACTGGGCTCACCAGACCAGCGCAGCCTCCCTCCCAGCATAGACTGCTCTTCGGTGCGCCTTCTTTGCTTGCTCTCACACCTGATGCAGCAGCACTCAGTGAGCAGCAGCACCTGCACCAGCACCTGCCCCAGCACCAGCAGCACCTGCACCAGCACCTGCCCCAGCACCAGCAGCACCTGCACCAGCACCTGCCCCAGCACCAGCAGCACCTGCACCAGCACCTGCCCCAGCACCAGCAGCACCTGCACCAGCACCTGCCCCAGCACCAGCAGCACCTGCACCAGCACCTGCCCCAGCACCAGCAGCACCTGCACCAGCACCTGCCCCAGCACCAGCAGCACCTGCACCAGCACCTGCCCCAGCACCAGCAGCACCTGCACCAGCACCTGCCCCAGCACCAGCAGCACCTGCACCAGCACCTGCCCCAGCACCTGCCCCAGCACCAGCAGCACCTGCCCCAGCAGCAGCAGCACCTGCCCCAGCAGCAGCAGCAGCAGCAGCAGCAGCAGCAGCTGCACTCACCACTTGCTTGCTCACAGAACAGTTGCAGTGGCACCCCTCAGCGCGCAACCTGGCCAGTCATGGCTGAGGTGCCTGTCTCACCGGCAACGCCTATCCACAAGCCAGCGTGCCCCCAGCTAAGTGTGTGCGGCTGCTGTGGCAGTCACATAGGCCTAACCCCTGTGGCTCCTCACAGCCTGGACACAGTTCCATGCAAGAGCCTAACCTGGTGTTGTGAATTGCCACCTCTTGCCATCGTGCCATCTGTTGTGCTGGTATGGCCTCTTGCGAAAACTTCTGGTCTAGATTCTTATGACAATTGCAGCTCCCTGTGGAGCATCATGGCCGATTGGCGTGATGTGAACAGAAGGCCGTGGAGCCGTCTGCAAGCTGGCAGCAGCCCCGGTGGCGTTGCGGCTGCAGTGAACTTGCTTGACCATGTCTGGCATTTGCCGCACAAAAACAACATATCCTCACTCGGCAGGGTTGTGCAGCTGGTGCTAGGCGCAGGGAGGGGCATGCTTATGGACCTGCTTGTCTATTTCCAGGGATTCATTAATGTTGACGATCAGACGACTTGCTGGGTGGCTTCTGTTGCTGCTTCTGTTGCTAACCATGCCACCGGCACGGCCTGATGCAGAGGGCAGGTATGGCTTCTGATCGCTTGGCATGGTTGCCGTTGCATTTCGTTATTTCACTGTTGACAGTGTGAACCTGTTGTGCATGCGGCATTTGTTGCTTGGAATCTGTGCCACGTCTACAACGAAAACCCCAGCGTTCATACCGACAGCATCACGCATTCATTGCTTTGAAGCTCTGCCTTTCCTTAGGAGACCCAGCTTCACACGTGCTTTTCACACTAGGGTGGTCCCCCCCCTAATCTAATATTAGTTCTAATATTAGCTAACATGAGCCAGTATGAGCTCCCAATTAGCTCGTACTAGCTCGTAGCAGCTCATATTAGCTCAGGTTAGCTCATAGTAGCTCATATTAGCTCATATTATCAGCTTATTAGAACCGCCTGCTGAGCCACGCTGTGGGTGCGCCTGCTTTTACTATGTACATCGTCACTTGTACATCGTCACAAAGTCAGCTGCTCTGTATAGTGTAATGTCATAGGCCATGCTGTTACGGGAAAACAACGACTGAAACCTCGTCGAAAGTAGCAGTGAACGACGAGTAAACTTTAAAGGGAGGTGGGGACAGGAAACTGGACGTTGGCCCTGACATCAAGACCGAATCATTAGATAAATGAAGCCCCTAATTGTAGAGGAGAAATGTAGCTCTGCAGCAACTGGTAGCCACCATTGGGCTGCGGTTTTGCTAATGGAAGGGGGAGAGATGAGAACCCCCCGGTTAAAAGGGCCACGGTAGGACGTCAGGCTGCTTGCCCTTGCTTGACACATATTACACTACAGTGTCGCCCATGACGTTCAAATGAACATGCGATCATGGGTTGGTGGCAATGCAGCTTCGGTTACCATACGCAATTAATGCTTGACACACACTCACCATCCCATTATCAGCCTTACCTGGCGTGCCGCCGCAATTGCTGCTGCCGCTTAGGGTAGCTGCTATGTAGCCCCTGTCGCTGAGTGATGCGGCCTGATCCAGCTCTAACTTCTTCACCTACTGACCTGATCACATCCCATGGAGCTGGTGCACAATAGAGGCAGTGATGAGCAAGGGATGAGCTGTGTCAGCTGGGCAACACAAGGGCAACACAGGATGGGCTCCAAGCAGGCAATCCGTCTTTCTGGTGCAACAAGTGTGATGCCCGTGCCCAGTCAGTTGGTGCAACATGAGAGTGTTAGTTTGTGTGGTATACAACTAATGTACGTTCAATCATGGATGCTGTTTGGACTACTTGCTATGGTCATGGACAGGCATGACTCATAAATCCCAGGTGGCTGCATTGCCTACTCAGGCGCACAACGATAGGTGGAGAGTGCATGGTGACCTCTTATGGCATCAGACTAGCACCACATGCTTACCTTCAAGCTCAGCACGGCATTGTGTCAAATGCAGTACATGGCACAATGTTGATACAATACAGGTAGCATGACATCATCCATGATCAGGAGTCACATGCAGCCTTAGGAAAGCATGGTTGCCGACCCTGTGGTTGCTGCACGTTCAACGTCCTTGGCCGGTATGAAGACCAGCAGGCCCTTGTTGGGCCAGCAGCGCCGCCACCTTGGAGGTCAGATCCGCCACCTGCACCTCAGCCAGGGCGTCATTATCTCAGCCATCCAAGCTAAAGCCCAGGGCATGGCACCACAGACCCTCATGCCTACGTCAACACACGTCTACAGACGAGCGCCACACCTTTTGCAGCAGCAGCTGGTCCGAGGCAGCCATCCCAGCACGAATGGTTGCGTCTGGGGAGACCACGCTGCGACAGGCGGCAACCAACACTGGTCAGAGGTTAGAGGCAGGTGGTGATGCTTTGGGGTGTTGGGGTGTGAGGTGGGGAGGTAGGATGTCTTGGGAGATGGTGGTATGTTCTGGGAGGTTGTGGGAGGCCATGACCCTGATTGGGTGTTGTGCCATGTGCGACCATGCTGTGTTTGCTGGACAGGTCAGGAGTTTGCAGGGACAAGCGTGAACAGCTGGTGGTTATTCATGGGAGCTGGGCGGGGTGTGGTGGCTGGGGTGCGGACGCGGTGCTCCTGGCCTGCTGCTGGGTATTAAGGAGGCCCAGCAAGCGCAAGCAAGGGGCAAACAGGCAGCCGGGATTGGTGGTGCTGGTGGATGAGCACTGTACTAGCTGGGTCAGTCCTCTGTGAACAAGCCCCAGGCTTAAAACAACAGCTTATAATCGAGCCCAAGCATGAAGCCAGCGATCTGACAGGCCAGACTCCCACACCACTCATGCAGCCAGGCAGCCACACAGCCTTCAGCAGCTCAGGGAGTTTCCTACTCAGCCAGCTGTGTTGTGGCTCCTGTGTTGTGGCCTGGCAATGGTCGGCTCCTGTGCTGGGCTGTGCGGTTTCTTTGCTGCAGACAGACAGAGATATGTAATAAGTGTAGGGGCAGAGCTACTGGTATGGCATGCCATCCTTTACCCCACCCCAGGCATTGCTTTGCCGTGCTTAGAACTCACCCGGGGCTGGGCAGGCCATTCATGCCTTGGCGGCTGCTAGTGCTTGTCGGGGCCTTGGACAGCGTGGCTGCCGTGGCTACCAACATCGACTTGGTGCGGCTCATGCCTCGGGCGCTGGCGTTGCTGGCAAACACCTTGTCGTGGCTGCTGCCCTCCTCGTGCGCACTCCCTCCCTCAGCCTTCATCACGGCGTGGCCCACCATGACCACTGCCTGACAGGAACAGGTAAACAGGTAGGATTGGAAAGTCAGGTAAGACGGGTAAGTCAGGTGAGTCAGGTGAGTCAGGTAAGTCTAGTGTGGGGTGCCTGACAGGAACACAAGGCATACAGGTAGGTCAATGCTGACGCCGTCTTGCGTTGGCTGCGATGAAGATGTTCATACTGACTGCTTGCACATGTGCCTACTGAACACAATATAGGCTGTGTGGGGAAGGGCAGGATGCTAGCAAAGCCAAGTGTAGCTAGCCAGATGCAGATAGCCTCACAGCTAGGAGGCTTAAACAGGCAACAGCTGGCCACCTTTCCAACACAGATGGCAAGCAGCCGTGATCAGCCTTTGACGCTGGCCCCCCGCCCCAGCCCTCATTGACACCTTGCCCCTCTGGCTGCCCGCATCAGACCCCGCTTGCCTGCAGGGCCATGTAGGTGAGGACTAGGGCCATGGCAGGGCCTAGCAGGGCCCAGTTCCAGGCCTGCTGCTCGACTGGGGCAGCACCTCCAAAGGTTGCCAGCTGTGAGGACCCTGTGTGCGAAGCCTCACACCGCAAAAGTGAGCAGGATGAGTGGGATGATGCGTTGCATGCCCCTTGATCATGACCATTGCCACATGGTAGTAGTGCAGAATGCATGCCCAGAGAATGCGCATGTCCACATCATGATCAGTGCCCTGATCAGGTCAGAGCGTGTGCTTAGGTGTTGGCATGATGCAAGAGCAGCCAGGCCAGGCCTCAGCCAGACCAGCCCTGCCCTGCTGTACGACATCGCATGGGGCAGCAGCAAGCGCTGATGCTGTCGCAAATGAGGTCAGGACAGCAGGTCAGGCACTGCCACCATGCAGCACTGCAGGACGAGCCTGCCCCTGAGACACACCGCTCACCGGAATACCAGCGCTGCACACTCATGCCATAGGTGGGCAGGCTGGCCCTGCGGCCCTCCATCCACACCAGCTGCGCTGCGTTCCACTGGCTGGCCCAAGGCCAGTTCTCCGCCCACATGGACGCGTAGAGCTGCGGGTATACTGCCGGGGACACCATGAGCCCCGTACCCAAGCCCTGCAGTGTGAGGCAAGGTGGGTGGGTGGGTGGGTGGGTGGGTGGGTGGGTGGGTGGGTGGGTGGGTGGGTGGGTGGGTGGGTGGGTGGGTGGGTGGGTGGGTGGGTGGGTGGGTGGGTGGGTGGGTGGGTGGGTGGGTGGGTGGGTGGGTGGGTGGGTGGGTGGGTGGGTGGGTGGGTGGGTGGGTGGGTGGGTGGGTGGGTGGGTGGGTGGGTGGGTGGGTGGGTGGGTGGGTGGGTGGGTGGGTGGGTGGGTGGGTGGGTGGGTGGGCGGGTGGATGGGTGGGCGGGTGGATGGGTGGGCGGGTGGGTGGGTGGGCGGGTGGGTGGGTGGGCGGGTGGGTGGGTGGGTGGGTGGGTGGGCGGGTGCTCTCACAGATGACAACACGCTCAGCTAACTGGAATGCAGGGCTGAGGGTGAGGTTAGAACGTGATGACATCAGGGCTCAGGACTTAGGGGCGACGGCATTAGGGTTCTGTTGCTGGCACCGTGCAGACGTGGGACTTAGGCAGAGCTGTCTAGCAAAGTCTGCAGAGGCACTGGATGCTAAGCAAGCAAGTCCTTGTCATTGCGCCATGACACAGGTACTCAATGCCAGGGTAGGCCTGAAGTAGGTAGGGAAGGGAGGTGACTGTGCGGCCAATCTTGTAGACTTGCTTAAACACACTGTGGCTGTGGACACGTATGAGACCTGCCTAGAGGTTGGCTGGAGGCCATGTCTGCCACCTAAGGAGCGATGGTAGCTAACCTGAACTGGCTGTCTTGACGCAATGACCTGACCTGGTTGAACTGCCCAACGAACATGTCTCGCGAGGCAAAGGCTGCATCAGCCTTTCCGGATTGGACCTGGACAGCAGGGTGTGGGTGTGTTCAGGCCAGCCACATACAGAGGCACTGTAAAGTAGCATTGAGCTGCTGCTCTCAGACCTTACCATACTAAAGCAACCCAGGGGGGCATTTGTATCAGCGATGACGATGAGCTGTGCCTTTGATGTGGGCGCGGCAATGTTTCTAAAGAAGTACCTGGACACAATTGCACATATCACGGTTGCCGCTCCATGCCAGGGGTGGGACAGGGTTGGGGCTCAGGAGGTGTCTCCCACATAGCCTCACGCATGCCAGGTTCCACCTTGTCTGCTCTTGAGCACTTTTCAACAGCTCTCTTAGCAGGGTTGAGCACCGCAACGGGTGACTGGATGTCACCAAAGATGGGTGTGTGGTGCGTTACTCACTCTATGAAGCCAGTAGACAAACACACACGCTTGCCGTCCAGTTGCGCCAGCTCTGTGATTTGTTGTGGTTCCAGCCTGAGGCACAGCAAGGAGCCAGATCAGCATTGCTCCTGGCACAGACATGTTCCAGACACACAAAAATAAACAACACAGCAATGCATGGCAGAGTGAAGTGATGTGCCCAGAGCTGCATCTGCCCACCCCCTCCTTCTCTCCCTGTTGTGGATAAGGGGCAGACCGCAGCCATCTTTTTAAAAGTCAAACACCTCAAGTCTGCCATTGAACACCCGAGCCAGCAGCCCTGACATGCTGCCACGGGGCCTGATATCGATTGGCTTCGGTCTGCATGCGACCTGTGTGACCTGTGTCTGGCTATGCGCTGGACTTAAAGGGCTGCCCAGTACTAACTGCTATATGGCGCCCATGCTGTTAGGTATGGATGCACTGGCCCAGCAGCAGTGAACGAGTGTGCTCATGCCTGCCAGTCAGGTTCCCAGTGGCGACTGCAGTTAGTGCTGTTAACGCTGGCTGCAGGACCCCAGCTATCAGGGTAGGCCGGATAGCAGGCTGGCCCCCGCCCTACTCACGTGTCGGCCACCAGCTTGCTGCTGATGCTGGCCGTGGTGAAGCAGATGATGAGGATGCCAAACAGGATGAACACAGTGGTCACCAGGCGGCCTAGGCCAGTAAAGATCATCTGCAGGGGCGCACGCTTCATACTGATGTCACACATCCTCGGCTACCTGGAGTGTGAGGTGTGGTGCGCATGGTGCCTTGCATAACAGGCTCCTCAGCCTGCGCCTTGGCGATGGCCTCAGTCGGCAGCTAGGATAGGCTAGGGTGCCTGACCCTTCCTCATGCTCATGAATAGATGCTGTTTAGCAAGTATGGCAATGCTCGAGACGCTGGCTGTCAAGTGAGATTATGAAGCAGCAGCGGCACCAGGACAGCAGCAGGAGGCAAGAGAGAAGGGCCAGGGGTGAGGAGGTTCAGGGGCAAGAGAGGGGAGTCGGGGGTGAGGAGGGCAGTCTGATAGTGACAGCCCGCAGCCCAAACAGAGTGTTGATGCCATGATTAATCTGAGCGGCACCTTGCTTCCAGACAACGAGGTGGAAGAGTGTGGACTGGACTGGGCAGTCATTGGATTGGGATTGAGACTGAGGTTGGGCAGCAGAGTCCTTTGTGGTTAGAGTGTGACAGATGAACTAACGTGTGACTAAGACTAAGCAGTGAGCACCTTCTCACTGGCTATGACGCCGTTCATGATTGCGTTGCTTCCAAACCTGTGGCGAGCAGGCGGCAACATATCACACTCCACTGGCACACCAATGCAAGCGGTGGAGCAGTGTACCAATCACTCACCACATGCCTGTCCGCAGGCCATCCACAGTATTAGGCTCAAAGTACTCCCTGTCCCCAAACTCCGGATGCATGCCAGATTGAGACCGCTCCAGTAGCCAAACCTGGCAACAGCACGCTGGCCAGAGGGTAAGTCAGGCACGTCAAGGGGAGCAGCACAAAGGCTGGCGGGTTCCAGCATTTGAGTGCTGATGGAGGCGGAGATGGTGAGTGGCTGGCTTAGGAGCAAGAACAAACAAGGCACACGGCCACTTGGTTTCTGCCATGTCCACTGATTGGGTGATGTATAGGCATGACTGTGGAGTGAGGTGTAGATACAAATGATGGGTACAGAGTAGGTCGGATCGGGTCAGGTCAGGCTCTATAGGCCCTTCATGCCACCGTGGTCTGCACCCACCACATCAAAAACCCTTGTCCACCCACCAGGATGGCATAGCCAAAGGTGCAAATGGCCGCAACACAGATGGCATGGACCACGTCGATCTGGAAGATGCTCCTTACGTAGTCGGTGTTAGAACGACCACTGTTCACCTTGCTCAAGATCGCCCAGCCGCCCTTGAAATTAGTGTGGCTGCAGGCAGGCAGGGCCGGAAAGCACCCAATGCAGGTGATGGCATGTCAGTTGATATGGTTCCCGCCCTTGAATCATATGTTCATGGTGACTGTTGTGATGGTAGTAAAGGCATGCAGGCATTAATGTGCATTAATGTGCATGCTATTTGGGCTGCGCCCATGCCATGAAGCTGTGCAGCTCATGCAGTCGCTGTGTGTCACTGTGTGACTCCGGGCATATCTGTGGCGTGCATGTGACGCAAACCGTGGCACAGGCATGATCAGGAGCTACAGGCCTGGTTGAAGGTCAGCGACGCCAGCAACATGGAGTGTAGCATGGGTGCATCAATGCGTGGTTGCAATGCGGTTGGGTAGATCCCGGGATTCTGTGAAAGTGTCTGTGTCAGAACTTGCTTCCCCACCTGTAATCCATGCAGCAAACATACTGCTCGTAACCACCATCATTCTGTGGCATGTTGTTTGGGTCTGGGCTTGCACACTTATTGCTGCATGCATCACGTCTCGCATTCACAAACAATGCCGAGATGGCCATATCACACCTGCATCACAGCAACTCCAATATATCAAGTGTGATGCAACCACACACTGCCCATTCCCTAACACACAGAAGGCTGGAAGCCCACCCCAACCATGTGCCTTACGTTGCAACCTTGGCCTTGTAAATGACACTGGCAAAGCCGTAGTAATAGGCGATGCTGGTGTTCCAACCCAGGTATTGATTGGCTACCTGCGCTGTTCACAGCAAAACAGGTGCGTTTGCAGGTCAACCCTGCACAGAGCTGGCAAAACCCGCACCCACCACATCAAAAAGGTCCACTGAGAAACCCTGCAAGTGCTGGATGATTTCCGTGCCTGGCACGAACACGCCTTCGCCGAGGGTGGAACTCGGTACCGTGGAGACGTGCGGGGCCCCTGGCGACCAGGGGCAGCGGCGCTTGCATCTCTCGACTTGCATTGGCGCACCCTTTCAACAATTGCACGCACCCATCACGAAACAAATCTTTAGCATTGGTGGACTGCTGGTCAGAGCCCGAGGGACTAGCGAGCCCGCCAGCAGCATCACCGGCAGCACCCATGTCTTGACTAAACGCCAATGTGCCATCGTAACACCTGCTGACACTGGCGCGTGGGTTTCGCTGTGTTCTACGTGCCAGCAGGGCAACCAATCAAGCACGTGGACCTTGCGCACATCAGGCAGTACTGACCCGCCATCTCTCTTTCGGGTGCACTGTATTGAGCTAGAATGCACTGACTAGTAGAATAATTGGCGAGCACGTGTTTCCTAAGATGTGACCATTCCCGCTGGCTGCGCGTTGCTTTGGAGCTGTGGCTGTGACTGCGGGTGTCGCTCTCGAGCTACTTCACTTGAGCCGGACAGTGACGGGATCCGCTTTTGGCAAAGGCCCATCCGCCCTCTTTGCGTCCTTTTGATGTTGCGCATCCTTAGCCTGATTGGGCTGTGTTTGGCCGCATCTGGACAGCAAATTCCAATCAGCAGAACTCTGAACCTATGCCTGGTCGGAGGTATGGGGACACTATGCCTAGTCGGTGGCTACTCACGCTTCGGTGCGGCTCATGTAACACGCACGTGTCCCGGGTTCGTAGGTACACCAGACGCTTTTGCGCTGTCAAGCACTGCGCCGCTACAGGATGGCACGTCACTGACGCTGGGTCAAATGAGGTCACAGCTCTCAGGCTTCAGTGGGTGCACCTCAGTCCGACACCATGTTCACTTCGAAGCTAGCCAGGACGATGTAGCATGTGACGATGACATTGGCATGGCACCCAGCAGCATCCAGGAGCAGGTCTACTGAAGATAGGATGCGTACGTGTGTGCCTGATGTATGCGCATGATGCAAGGCTGCACCATGAGCTGCAGGTGTGGATACAGTGGCCAGTGTGTTCGGCCAGGTACTAGCAGCACCAATCACCATTGTGTATCGCACCGGCATAAACCAGTAAGTCATCCAGCCAGATGAGCGGCGTGCATGACTGCCCCTGCGTAATGTAACCTGTGGTCCATACCCATGTGCAGGGCGTTGTATGACATTCGCTCTGGCAGGTAAGTTGGGCTGCTGCAGCATTGCTGGACACATGCTGCTAAGGGCATTGCAAGGTGCATCAAAGTGAACTGCAAGCATGGGCACACATTTTGATACAATGTACGTTTCAGGTGTGATGTGGTGGTGACGTCAAATCCCATAAATGCCAAGCAGGACGTGTGTGACAACTCCTGCAGCCTGGTGCCTGCAGCATTCCAGCCCGTGGATGATGCAAGCTACCAGGTGAGGGGCACCCATTAGCCCCATTGGCACTGGGTAGCACTGATTGATTTCCAAGGTTTCCGGCATAGGACCATGACCAGGACCAGGCCCATGCAAACATATGCAAACAAATGACATGCACACATTTCTCCATGTCGTCGCCCTTATGCTCAAATACGACTATATCCTGCAATGTCCATGGTCATGCTGAGACTTCAATATCCGGCTTGCATGCATGTTCTGGCTTGCATGCTGGCTTGTATGCTGCATGCATGCTGGCTTGCATGCATTGCTTGCATGTTCTGGCTCACATGCCACATAAACTGGCATGTGACTGAACACCCATGCCCTGGGGCTACACTGAACACTTTGCTCATCCCTGGCCAGCTGGCATGTGATTATTTACCTGCATTTGTTGGGAGGGACTCTTCTCGAACGACCACTCCAGACCCCTGACCTCGTAGGGTTAAGGTTAGCCCAACCAACCATCATCCTAACCCTAACCCTATCCCTATCCCTATCTTACTCTGAACCCTCGACCTATGAATCAGCTTGCATCCCTGGCCTTGTCTTGCCCTGCTTACCCTGCAGCCTTACTTGTGCTGTCTGGATTTCTCCTACACATCGTATGACGGCGGCTGGTCGTTCATGGTCATCAACAACGTGCAGTGAGTTGCACCTGTGACAGTGCCGCCAGCCAACCTTAGCCCAGCCAATCAATGCCATATGCCTGGGCATGCTCCATCACTACACGTTTCCCTGCCCACCCTGCCCACTGCTCTCTCCACCCACCCCGGCATCCCCACCCATAGAAGAGTTGTATGCTTTGCACACCACATATAGATATCACACAGGCTGCTGCTGCAGCTGACGCTGATGGTGCCGGTAATAGTGACGCTGATGGTGCCGGTGATGGTGCTGGTGATGGTGGTGATGGTGATGGTGGTGATGGTGATGGTGGTGATGGTGATGGTGGTGATGGTGATGGTGATGGTGATGGTGATGGTGATGGTGGCGGTGATGGTGGCGGTGGCGGTGGCGGTGGCGGTGGCGGTGGCGGTGGCGGTGGCGGTGGCGGTGGCGGTGGTGGTGGCGGTGGCGGTGGCGGTGGCGGCGGCGGCGGCGGCGGCGGCGGCGATGATGGCGATGGTGATGGTGATGGCGATGGTGATGGTGATGGTGATGGTGATGGTGATGGTGATGATGGTGGCGATGGCGGTGGCGGTGGCGGTGGCGGTGGCGGTAGCCACCCCCATGCCCTTGCCCTACACCCCCCTCCTCCTTGACCTTTCGTGATTGTATGCCACCTGCTGCAGGCCACAAGACTACATCAACATCTTCTTTCAACAAGATGTGGTGCATGCTATCTGCGTCTGCATCATCGCCATGTTCTTCGTTGCACACCTGCTGTGGCTGGTTGAACGGCGGCAGTTTAGGAAGGTGGGGTGGCCCAGTACACCATGCCTGAAATAGCCCTTCGACCTATCAGCCTATCTCCCCACAGCTGCCTGCCGGCTCCCCTATGCCCTCAATGCTGTCAGTGCCCTCACAGCTGCCTGCTTTGTGATGCCGCTTCCAGCAGCTTTTGGCTTAGACTGCTGAATATATAGTATTGTTTCGTGTACATTCGTGACTTCCCCAGAAAAGTCTATTGTCAATGTAACTGTTGCAAATGTTAGAATGGTCACGTGGACGCGTGGACGCGTGGATGGTGTCGCGAATTACCATATTCTACAGAGCGCGATGAAGGGCAAAAAGCGCGGGAACAACTGTGCTGTGTGATGCCGCTGTAAGAGTTTTATGCTTTGCACCACACCCCCTGCTCTTGCATCTGTACCTTGCCTGCACCCCGCCTGCCTGTCTGCCATGACTACGACACCCCCAGCATCTCAGCCTCTGTGTTTTGGGTGGGGCAGTGCATGGCATGATCTCCGAACCTCTCCTGCCTGCTGCTCCCTTGCGGCTGGTAACTTGGCAGGTGCCCAGCATACACCCACACATGGCATTCCCATGCCATGCCATGTAGGTGCATTTTACATCACATGACATGCCCATGCAATGCAATGCAACATACACCCAGCACCTTGGCCCTCAACCTTGAGCCTTCATTGCAGTCGAACACACTAATTGTGAACCACTACGAAACAGTGTTTTGTCTGTGTGGAGTGCCCATCGCATGGCATGCACATGGCCTATACATGGCATACACATGGTCACGGTCGCCTACCACCTACAGCATTGCCTGACCCGTTAGGGCTACACCGTCGAGTTGGCATGGCAGAACATGCACTAATTGTAAGCTGATGACAGCTTCAAGTGGGGGGGGGGGCACACTACTGTGCCTCAGCAGGCTGCTGCTGCTGGGCCTTGTGTGGCTTGTCTCGCAGCCGCTTGTACCCCAAGCCAGGGTACTCCTTGCCCTTGGCTGGCAGCGCTCCCTGCTCTGGCCAGTAGCACAGCTCCAGTGGCCGCCACTTGCTCTCCCCAATGCGCTGCATATTCAATGCTGCGTTGCAGTCCCTGTCCAGCCACCTGCCTGGCTGTGGGGCTGGCTTGGCTTTGGCAGCCTTGCCCTGGGCCTTGCCTTTGCCCTTGGTGAGCTGGGTGGGCTCAGCTGCCTCTGGCTCAGCCTTGGTGCGCTTGCTGCGCTTGGCTGGCAGGGGAGTGCTGGGCCCTGGCTCTGAGGCTGCTGCCTGTGTGGCTTCCTGGCTGCTGCCTGGGGCCTGTGGGGGCTTGCGGGGGGCCACTACTGGGCACCACATCATGCCCCGCACTGGCTTGTCACGCTGCTGGCTCCAGGCTGGGCGCAGCAGGCGTGGTTCCACCTGCCCTGCTGGGGGCTTCCAGCCTGCAGGCCTGGTGTTCCTGCGCTTGTTCAGCTGCCTCTCACATGGCTGCTGGCCATTCACCGCTGAGCTGACCCGGCTGGTGCGGTGCTCATCCACTAGCACCACCCTACCCCGCCGCTGGTCTGTGCCCCTGGGCCTGCACACCACCTTGCAGCAGGCACGCAGCACCGCATCAGCACCCCAGCCTCCCCTGGTGCCAATGCTAGCTGCGCCAAAGAAGACCACCAGCTGCTTGGCCTGCCCATGGCGCTCCACGGAAACCTCAGCCATGTCCTCCTCCAGCTGCAGCCATGCACACGAGGCACACATGGTGGCTGACATATTCTTCATGCTCACTTCATACCAACCCACCACCTCCCAGTCCCTTAATCTTCCTCTCTCCTACCCACCCTCACCTCTTGAAGGTACCCAGCATGGAGGAGTGTGAGTACATTTCTGTGCCGTACCTAGACGGCTTGCGCGACTCTGTCTGGTGAGTGGACTCATTCTCAAACCCTTCAGCGCTGTGGTGAGACTATGACACTGGCAGTCCACTGACAGCTTCCCAGGCGCCCAGCCAGTAGGTTAGGTGCCACAGCAGTTGTCAGGTGTGGTTGGCTGTCGGGACGCGACCCTAGGGCAGCATGTCACCACCGTGCAATGATGGTAATAGTGGCCATGAAAATGCACAGTGACACTCTACCAGGACGCACTACCCCAATGCATGGCAGCACGTAGGCATGTGTACATATATATAGGTCCCTAGGGCAGCAGGGAGGCAGCATTAGGCTGTCGGAGGCGGCTCTGCCAACAGCAACTGAACCAGCTTGGCACAAAGTCCTCTAGCAGAGCTGAGAGGCAGCCCAGTGCACGCAGCTTAGTGCCAGCTGATCCTGATGCTGTGCACCAGCTTGCGCTTGTCGGCTGCGTCTTGCCACCCCACTGCAGGTTCTCCACCCTGTGCCTCCTGAATGGCATCGTGCGCAGCGGCAAGCTGGTGACCACCCCCTGGACTAGACTCCTCAGCAGCCTGTGTGAGCACCCACCCCAGCAGCAGCACACTGTTGTTGCCAAACCTCTTTGTCAATGCTTCACACGCCGGCCATTCGCACTGGCACACCACACCAATGATCTGCTATTACATGCGTGGGTAGTGCTTGTTGTTATTGCCGCTCCAGCTGCGTGCAATCAGACTGCCGTGCTTCGTAAGTACTGTCATTTCCTTTTTTTTCGCCCTGTTGCCTGCCTTGGCAACGTCCACAGGGGTCTTCTTTGGCATTATTGCTACGTGCTTCATCACTGCCCTGATTAGCAGCACCTTGACCACTACAAAGTGAGTGGCTATGTCGCTGGCAAGAAGCCTTTAACCTCTAGCACCCCCCTGGCGACAGCAGCACCACCAACAGTAGCAGCAGCAGGCAGCAGGAGCCACAGCAGCAGCAGCAGCAGCAGCAGCAGCAGCAGCAGCAGCAGCAGCAGCAGACTCACGGCGTGTCGCCTCTCTACACCTCTGCCTGGCTACCTGCCAGCCTGCCTCTACACCAGCCTTGATCCTCCTCCCCTCCCCTCCTTGATGTCAGGCCAGATTCAGATCAAACGCATGGCATCACTCATCACACGTTATGCTGGCACCTTCCATTTCCAGGTGCTCAGCCTGCCACAGCTGCTGACTGCCTGATGAGCCATTGCCTGGCTGCAGGGTAGGGGGTGGGCTGCTGCTGACAGCAGCAGACATGAAGGGCACGACAGTGTGCTTCCAGGCTGGCGATGAAGCCACCTTCAGCAACGCCTTCCCTGGGCTGGGCGTGCAAAAGGTGCTGCTGCCCTCACTGAAATCATGCTACGACCAGCTACGCCAAGGCAAGGTGGGCCGAGATTAAGCCGGTGCGCCTAGCGAAGCATTCTGTTTGCTGCCCGCTGCTCCCTGCCTTCCTTCCTTTCCTCTCCTACCCTCAACCCTGACTTACCCTCACTTATCCTTTCTCACTCATCCTTTCTCACCCTCACTCACCCTCACCTTCACTCACCCTCACTCACCTTCACTCACCCTCACTCACCCTCACTTACCCTCACTCACCCCCACTCACACTAACTTACCCTTACTCACCTCTCCATGCCACCCCCTGTGGCTTCTTTGCTGTGGCCTTCTGTTTCAGGCCCCCAGCAGCACTCGTGCTTCGTGCTCCTGTCCACCCTCTGGTTCAAGTGTCGACCGCCCGCCACCTGGCTGCCTACCTGGCTGACTGCAGGTGGACTCTGTATTTGGCGTGCGTGAGCAGCACGTGGCTCACCTGAACACGGTGAAGGAGGACGCCTGGTATGTCACACCCATTGTCATCCAGCAGGTGCGGCCCCACAGCGGTCATCACAGCTGCAACAGACGGGGACGTTGCCAGTGCCTAGCATGTCTAGTCAGTCCAGTCCAGTCACACCAGGCTCCAAGGCTTCTGTCTGTATTGCTACCTGGCTGTGGGGGCTGTGGGGCAGTGGGGATGGCGGGGGGCGCATAGGGGCACCACATCAGGCCCTGCACTGCCGGATCACGCCGCTGGCTCCTGGCTGGGTGCGCCTGCCCCGCTGGTGGTACCCTGTCTGCATGCCTGGTGGGCCTCCTCTCACAGGGCTGATGCACTGCTCATCCACCAGCACCACCTTGCCGGGCAGGCTGTCTGGCTCCTTGCGTGTCCTGGGCCTCTCCAACACCTTGCGGCAGGTCAGCAGCACTCAACCTGCACCACGAGCTGCAACCATGTCCATGTCTCAGCCGATGTTGTGGCTGTGCAGCAAGGCGTCCCAGTACACAAGTAGCACTGTTGTCGCTTCGTAAGCTTGCACTGTGGCCTGGTACAGGCCTGGTACGCAGTATGTCAAGTGATGCATCGCGTTGTGAAACTGTTGTCTACAAAGCGGCTGGCTGAGGTGTTGGTCACAGTAGGCAGGAAGCCTGCCATGCGGCTGTTCTAACCTAGTCCTCTCTTCTAGTCCTCACATTGAGCAAACTCTTGCTCTGCTGTTGACCCACAGGCCTATGCGCTGGCCTGGGTGGAGAAGTGGCCCTATGCTTCCGTGGTGAACAGCGCGCTGCTGACCTGGAAGGAGGGCAGCGCCACCGCCGTGCCCTCCTACTCAGACTCCGTCAACAAGTTCTTGGCAGGTCAGCTGTCCGCAGGTCCAACAAGGGTTGCACGTGTCATGTGACGACATGGCCGCAATCTGCATGCAACCATGCAAGCGCATGGACACAAGATACACACAGGGCGTCCGGTGGTCAATGACACCCCAAGTGCCATGTACTGCTGCTGCTGCTGATGGTGATAAAGGCGACATGCGTTTGTGGTGATGATGTTGCCAAGGCGGGGTGCGTGAGCGTGTGGCTGGGCTACTAGCTGCAAGCTGCCCAGCAGTATGTTTTGCACCCTGCAGGCAGGCCTGTGGACATCATGTTCAGCGACCCTGAGACAGCCACTGCTGGCCAGCCCAAGTGGCGGTGGGGCCTCCTGGCCAGCACCATCGCCCTCGTGGCGCTGTACATGGCCTTGCAGGTGCGCCTATGGGAGCTCTGTGTGTCCTGTGCTACAACGCACCTCCCTGCACCATGGAGGAGGCCACCATATACTAGGTAGCGATGTGCCTTGCTGGCTGCCATCATGCCATCAGGGTGCATCTGTCAGTGTAATGCTCAAGTGCTGCTATGCATGCTGCACAAGCAGGGTTTGGTCATGCTCGGCGCATGGGCGGCACGTCAGCATGGATCCCAATCCATGTCATCTCAGTCCTCCTCATACAAGATTGGGAGCAAAAGGTATTTCTGCCAAGGGGCTCAGGCTCAGGCACGGATTCAGGCTCAGGCTCAGGCTCAGGCTCAGGCTCAGGCTCAGGCTCAGGCTCAGGCTCAGGCTCAGGCTCAGGCTCAGGCTCAGGCTCAGGCTCAGGCTCAGGCTCAGGCTCAGGCTCAGGCTCAGGCTCAGGCTCAGGCTCAGGCCCAGGCTCAGGCTCAGGCTCAAGCTCAGGCTCAGGCTCAGGCTCAGGCACGGATTCAGGCTCAGGCTCAGGCTCAGGCTCAGGCATGGATTCAGGCTCAGGCTCAGGCTCAGGCTCAGGCACGGATTCAGGCTCAGGCTCAGGCTCAGGCTCAGGCTCAGGCTCAGGCTCAGGCTCAGGCTCAGGCTCAGGCTCAGGCTCAGGCTCAGGCTCAGGCTCAGGCTCAGGCTCAGGCTCAGGCTCAGGCTCAGGCTCAGGCTCAGGCTCGGGCTCGGGCTCGGGCTCGGGCTCAGGGCATGAGTGGCAGGTAGGGACGAGGGTCAGATCTTCCCAATGTCTACTAGTGCCTTGCTTTGCCTGCTCTCCACAACCCTGATGGGAGCGCTTAGACTGGGCCTGTTGCTATTAGTTATGTTCGCTGCACCAAGAGTATTACCTCCCGGCTTGGTATCAGCCACACTCTTCTTCCTCACGTGCGCAGTGCAAAGCAGCGGGTAGCGCATGCATGGGACCCAACATGTTTCCATGAGGCGGGTTAGATCCTGGACAGGGCCATCTTATCATGATTGTTCAACCTCTCGACCACACCCCAGTGCTGTATGGACACCTCAGCCATCTCCTTCTGTGACTGCATGGTGCCACATGCCAGCCACATGTGAGCAATGGCACAACAACCAATGTGGGTCAGCATACAGCAAGATGGGCTAAGCCCTGCATCCTTGCAGTGCATCTCTCCCCTACCACTAGGGTCTACGTTACCTTTTTTTTTGCATGCTTGCAGCACCTTGGCCCTCAACCTTGAGCCTTCATTGCAGTCGAACACACTAAATGTGAACCACTACAAAACAGTGTTTTGTCTGTGTGGAGTTCCCATCGCATGGCATGCACATGGCCTATACATGGCATACACATGGTCACGGTCGCCTACCACCTGTAGTGTGAGTACATCTCTGTGCCGTACCTAGACGGCTTGCGCGACTCTGTCTGGTGTCTAGACGGCTTGCGCGACTCTGTCTTGTAGCATGGGCTTTCTGGTGCAAGCTTCGCGCAAACTGAGCGCCAAGGTGGATGTGGAGCCGATGGACGACATGCAGCCTACGGTGGCGGCACTGCTGACCAAGCAGCTGGTGTCCAACAAGTCTGGATTTGACAGCTCCACGCACCACGGCAGTGTGAACATGCAAGGGTGAGCTGGCTCAACATGTGTCGACCCTGGCGGGCAGTACAGGGGTCAAGGGTCAGGGCAGGCAGGGCCAGGGCCCAATGGCTGCCTGGGGGCACTGGAGGCATGCATGAGGCATGAGCATGAGCATCAACCCTAGCTGGGCAGGGCAGGGGGGCAGGGGCCAGGGTAGGCAGGGGCCAGAGCCCACTGGCAACAGGCAACAATATTGCACACTGGGTTGTGGCATTGCACTGATGGTGCTGTGTGTGTGTGCATGTGCCCATGCCATGGTGGCGTGTGGGCAAGAGTTGCCATTTGGCGGGCTGTACCGGTGCTGGTGCTCCAGGGGCGCCGACATCTCAAGCCTGAGGTCAGAGATGGCGCGGCTGCAAGACTTGTTGACCAAGGTCAGTGCCTGACCTCCTACCCTAGGATAAACCCCAAACTGTGCAAGTGAGGTAAACTGAGCGAGGTGGAGCCAGCCCTGTTCAGCCCTGTTCCCCCTCTGCGACTTGTGCACTGTATGCAGCTGGCTGTGGAGATGAGCGCTTCCGGCCGTGGATCGAGCCTGAGCCCACACAGCAGCGTGCTGACCACTGCCACCGCGACCATCCATATGGTGCCAAGCTCGCCATCAGCGAAGCCTGGTGTCAAGGGCGCAGCAGCAGTGCCCGCAGTCCAGTCTCAGCCGCATCCCGCGGAGCAAGCTGGCTTCAGCTCGGACGACAGCATGGGACAGCAGCATTCGCTGTACGCTTCGCAACCGCCAGCGGCTAGTGTGCCGTCGTACAGCCCCAGCGCCAAGGCCGGCACCAAGCACGATGGTGTGATGACCATGGATGAGGTGTGAGGCGGAGCCCAGAGCCCGGCGCGGCGTCGGAGCTACGGAGGGGCCGGTGTAGCACCCACTGGAAATGTGGCCTGTGCTTCTGCCCCTCCCTAGCCCACATCATCCTCACAAGCATGCTGCTCAACTCCTTTACCATGCACTCACCATAGCACACACACAACACAAGTTCCATGCTCCTGCCTCCACACGGACCTGGAGCATGGAGGCTTGGCAACCTGCAACATGAATCACCTATAGCATAACCCCTCCTGCTGTTGCACCACCTTGCTTAGTCCTGCTTCGCCACCACCTCCCAATACCATGCACCACCCCTGCCTCCTTACCTTGCCTTGGCCATTGCTGCCACACAAGTATTGCCACACAAGCATCATAGGTGGTGCATTGTTGTGTTTACACCAGCAGCTTTTGGTTTAGACTGCTGGATAGATAAGACCAGTATTCTTGGGCGTGGTTGGCATGACGCCCCTCCCTACCACTGATGTCCAGGTGGTCAGATGTGATTGCAGTATTACCTTTGTAGCATTGTTTGGATAAGACGTGCTACTGATGCACCACAACTTGTAGGACTGACAAGTTTTAATCCCTACAGCCCTCATGCAACATCAAAATAAAGCATGAGCTGTAATCAAACACAGGCTGCGAGATCGCTGTTGTAAAGGCTACTGACAGTGAGCCTAATGCCCACTTCAGCTCAGCCTTCTGGTGTGCGTGCCTCCAGGTCTACTACTAGCAAGAGCTCTACCCTACTCTATAGCTCTTACTCACACACATCCCCCTTGTGAGGGGTTTGGTATCTTGGTTTCTTGGATTGTCTTGCTGTAGCTGGCTATCGCCGCCACTTGCGCCGCCACTTACGCAGCAGGGCCTTGTCACGCAAGTACACCCACTGCTGGCCTGGCTGGCCTGGCTTTGGCATGGCTGGGCGGCCTTCCCAGTAGCACAGCTCAGTGGGGCGTGGGCCTGGGCCTGGGCCGACTGCACAGCGGCGGATGTTCAGCGCGGCTGAGACGTCCCGGTCATAGAACTTGCACATGGGTGCGGGAGGTGCATGAAGTCCACCCGTTAGGCGTGTGCTAAGTCCTTCACCACCATCCCCCGGACTCCTAGCGGGCACCTGGTCAGCCTCCTTGACATGACTCCTGGTAGGACTGACAATCAGCCATGACACCGTGCATGGGCGAGAATTCTTCACGTTTTGATCTCGTATGCTGTAGCAAATGAAGACATTATGCTAAGAGGGGGGTGCCATGACTAGGGCGCGGCTCCCCCCGCCTAGTATTAGGTATTAGATTATATTAGATCTAATCCGGCCGGTATTAGATCTAATATGCGAATTGGTCACTGGTCGCAATTGCAAGCGCGTCACATTGTCAGGCAGGCCGGCAGCCGCATTGGCAGCCAAGCGGCGATGGCCGCAACCAGAGAACAGAAGTACAAAGGCAAGAATACTGTCAGTGACACGTCTGTGGTGATGGAGAAAGTCCAGGAAAGCAAGTTCACCGCAACTTGGGACTTTGAGTTCGTGGAGGGCACCGTCAAAGCATACTGCAAGCGATGCCCGCGTGGGGTGAGGGCGCCAGCGTAAAAGATGTGACTCAAACTGAGAGGCAGCATCCGCTGCGATGCACAATATATACGGCACTCGTTGGCAAGCGGCGCATTGATGAGGACAACTTTAACCACTTTAACAACTTTATGTCAACTGTCACAGCGGACATCAGCGCACGCAGCGATCTCTGGAACTTCACAGCCCGATAATAACGTAACGACAGCTGCGGCAGGGCGCAACTGGTCAGCATGGGGCCTGACCTACGAAAATTATCACTGTCACCCACCCATGGCCTTCAAATGCACGTGCAATGTCAACAACCGTTGTTTAGGGGGTTGAGCGAGCCTCACAGGCGAAAGACACAGCTTGACGCAAATGAACAACCTACTGAGATCCCCGGGATTCGAACCCCGGTGGGAACCTGCTCTTGCCGTCTAATATTAGGTGCGTATTAGACACGTATTATATTAGGTCGTCTAATATAGATCTAATATAGATTGACGCACCCTAGCCATGACTCTACTCAGCGTTTAGATTGAATCTTGTGTTTGCAGTGCGATGTACTCTACAGTTGAAAGCTGCCTTTCTGATACCCTGGGCCAAGCTCTGCAACCACTATCATTGCCTCGTTGGCGGATATTTCATTTCTAACAGCTTGGTATTTGGCTTAACGTGCGGGTGCCTATCTGGCATGAGTATTGGACCAAACCACACATCTGGGGAAGCGGAGGAAATGTGAAAAGGAGCCGATGAACGAACTTCGTTACGAAGGCTTCTTAGCGTTCTATCGTGTATGCAGACTGTGTTGTGGCTTGCTCACCCTGTCTGGCCAACAGACCTCACTGCACCATCCGGAACAGATTTATCAGGGAATCCAGGAAAAGCAGTAAACCAAAAAGCCTGAATATTTGTTAGCCAGCTGCTGGGTCGTTACACGCTGTCTTGCACATCACGTCTGCCCAAACACAGTGCAGCGTGCATCTCCAATGGTGCCGGAGAGGGAAACGGAGCAGGGCCTTGTAAAGCTGGCGACAGTGGAGGTGAAGTTGTCATTGCCTTAACCCGCAACAGGGCAGTACATTACAGCAGTGTCAGGAGTGTGGTGCCGGTGTTATTAAGCTGCGCAAGGGACTGCCTATCCTGAACAACGGAGCAGAGATGTCAGTGGTCTGGGTGGAGAATGAGCCGCTCGAGGCGCAGGCACTGACTGCAGCAAAGGTGGTGGCATAGGCCAGGGCAGTCTGGTAGGAGGATGCCTGGTAGGAGGTCTGCAGGAATGCGGAGAGTCATGCAGGTATGCAACTGGTATGCCAGGTTAGTGATGCTGGAGCGCCGCAGCCTGCCTCGTCTCCACCGTGCAGTCCACCCGCCGCCCACACGCGTCAATACTATGTTGCAGCTATCAAGACAGTACCTACCAACCGTATTCTATCACCTGACCGTACCAAGGTATGCCTAGGTACACTCCCTTCACTGAAGAACCCCTCCCCTCTCACTTTTTATCATCCCCTCTACATCCAACCATTGCTGGTGGCGGGGAGCAGGCTGGTTGCTGGTAAGCCTGAGGGCACAAGTGGCGTGAAGCCTATGGGCAAGGGGCATGATGGCATGGATCATGGAGATCAAGCTGAGTCAGAAGGGGAGCACACTGAAGATGCTGTGAATGCACCACGCAGCAAGCATTGAGTCCATGCAGCCGCATGTAGCCAGTGATGGACAGCAAGGTGAGCAAGGTGAACATGAAGCAGGTATAGCTGCATGTTGCCATTGTCTGGACAGCAAGGTGAGCAAGGAGCTCTGGGCTGCGCCATTGTTTGTTCAGTGCTTGGCAACCATTGAGAGTCGTGGGCAAAGACAGAGGCACTGGCTTGCGCAGCTGTGAAGGCGATGGCGGCCACAGCCAAAGCCGCCCGCTGCAGCCAAGGGTGCGCAGGGCAGGGCAGGTGGTAAGTGCTGAGCAGGTAAGGGCAGGGCAAGCAGGTGGCCAAGGCAACAGGTGGCCAGGGAGCACACTAGCGCTTTTGCTTGGCCCATCTGTGGCCCCATGCGAGGCCACCCATCGTCACACTAACACTGACATTGGCATTGGCATGGGCCACAGCTGTGGCAGCAGCCCTTAAAGAGGTGCTCAGCATTGCTCCCACACACCTGTGGCCAGCATGGCAATGTGCCCTTGTGACTCTGACATGCTCCTGCCACACCAAGAGTGGTGAGCGCTGGCAGGCAACCGATTGCATCTGTGGTTGGCAAGCCTATCACTGAGGATGTAATACCTCTACATGAGCATTTACTGTGAGAGTGTACACAACGCTGATGGGCAGGGACGGATATGCAAGCGCAGCCTCCTGGCTGTACTGAGAGCCTGTATGGCCCGCAACATCAATGCCGCACAGGTGCAGCACAACATGCACTGACAACCGCTTTTGCAATGGACGGTGCCGTCAACGCGAGCATGGAGCTAGGACAAAAGCGCTGCGGAGAGTGCCCATGCTGTCCCACATGCTGCCAGCGAGCGACTTGCCTAGCCCCCAAGAGGGGTCCTGAGTGGCCGCTATGGGCTAGGAGCCTGGCCGCCACTCAGGCCCCCCCTTGGGGGCTAGGCAAGTCGCTCGCCAATGGCAGGTGGATGCTTGGCGGTGATGAGAACGTGAGACACACAGCTGAGCGCCGCTGAGCATAGTCCTACCAACCAACTAACCAATCCTTCCTAATCTGGCTATAGGGTGGGCAAGCCTTGGTGGATGAGCTGCTCCCCTCCAGCCTGTTGCGCGATCTGCACCCAAACCATACACTGCCCCATGTGGAATTGTCCCTAGATCATGCTTTTGTGTGATGGTGAACTATTCCCTCCAGCTCCCCTCTCCCCTAACCCCTCGTCCCTTGTGGCGGCTGGCAGTGCGTAGGACGTCCATCAGGGTGGAGAGGGTATGGGGCAGTGAGGATGAGGGTCGGCATCTAGCAGTTGGCTCTGGAAGCCAGCGTCCGGCATGTCTGGCTTGGGCGGAACACCACTGGGAGACCACAGAGTCATGATAGCGGTCCAGAGATGCGCGCAAAACGCGTAGGAAGCCGTATCAACTGGTTGTAGCTCCAGAGGGCAGGTGTTCTTCTATGCTTGTTGTCTGATAGCCGGAGGGCTCCTTCTCAATTGCTCCTGCACACCAACAGCCTGGAGGTCGTCACCACCATGAATGAGCCGTGCCCTCTGCAGCACACTGCTATGTCTAGGAACATCAGTCATGTGACAACCACGTCTAGGAACATCAACCAAAAAGGCGTAGCTCAACAGCATTAGACTAGGGTCTCGTGACGAGGTATGGATCGACAGCATGGTGGCATCCTGAGCTTAGGGCTGCATTGTGGATGGGAGTCTGCTTGAATAATAGAAGCCCAGCTGTTAGTGTCATTTGTCAATGCTGTCATCAACCCTTTGGCGCCCACTCACCCACAACGCCTTTAGCCATGACGCCGACATGATACGACATGACCACCTCTGGACCCGGCTGTGCGTCTCGCCTGACGTCGATGCAGGCGCACTAGCAATGGTTGTGGTGTTACCTGCAGGCAAGCCAGATGGCGGCATCAAGTGGGCGACGCGGGCAAGGTCGGCGGTTGGGTTCGGGGCGGATGCGGCCATCACAGCGCGGCAGTTACTTTCAGCGCGCATCAGTGATTGAGCTGGGGCTCGAGGTGAGGGCGAAGAGAAGGGCGATAAGGAAATGAGCTGGAATGGAGTGCTACAGGACCGACCGGTGCAAGCCCGCAGTCGACGGTTAACTCCGGCTGAGCCTGCGAGCATAGCGGTGCGACAGCAAGGTGAACCGATTGCCACAAGGCGGCCATAAGGTGCCATGCCCAACTGCCGCGGCTCTGGCGAGCCGGTGCGTCTTGTGGCCACGACGAGTACGTCTACGTTTGCACAGCTCGCACCACGGACAGCCTCGCCCCGGCCCCGTCATTGTAACGAATGGGCATCCCTGCAAGCTTTGACTATCACGGGCTAATGTACGATGGAAGTCAGACATGTGACCAGAGCACCTATTGGAGATATATCTTCAAGCCAACATGTTCAAGCTTTGACTGTGCAATGGTGTGGCAACATAGACATATTGGAGATATTTGATATTGTGACCAGAGCGCCCATCTGACCACCTGGACATCAGTGGCAGGGAGGGGCGCCATGCCAACCACGCCCAAGAAAAAGCATGGACACATGTAGAGACCTGTGACACTCGAAGTCATGGAGCTGGAGAGGAAGCTGAGCAAAGGCAGCCCGGACACATCAACATGCAAGGACATGACCTGCCATGAAATGCGGCTCCAGTGAAAATCTACCACGTTCCTTACATCCTCTTGTCACCCCTCTCCTCTTCCTTACACCCACACAGCACAGTTGTTCCCCTACTATTACTACAGGGCAGGGGCTGTGTTATCTGTAATCCGGCTTGTTTGCATGCAGCAAGCATCCGGTACCACTACGTGATTCACTACCCCAACCCGCTTGCGAAGGCTGGGCAATCTATGTTGGCATGAACACATGCTCTGATGTAAGCAACAGCTTCAGCATTGCCTTGTGCACACATGCTACTGTGCTACAGGCTGCTGGGCTAGGGCCTTGGGGGCTTGCTCTCGCAGCTTCTTGAAGCCCAATGCGGGGTACTCCTTGCCCTGGGCTGGAAGCCTTCCTCGCTGTTGCCACCTGCACAGCTCCAGTGGGCGCCACTTGCTCTCCCCAGCCCGCTGGAGGTTGAGGGCTGCGTTGCAGTCCCTGTCCACCCATTTGCCAAGGTTCCCAGGGGTGGCCTGGGCCAGCCAAGGGCACCACATGAGCCCCCGCACTGCCGCATCAAACCGCTTGCTCCAGGCTGACCGCAACAAGCGGTCCTGTACCTGGCCTGGCTTGGGCTTCCAGCCTTCAGGCCTGGTGGGCTTGCTGCTGTCCAAGTCCTCCTCACAGGGCTGGGGGCTGTTCAAGATCGAGCTGACCCTGCTGGTGCGGAACTCATTCACTGTCACCACCTTGCCTGGCACCCTGTCGGTTGGCTTGCCGCTGTTGGGCCTCTCCACCACCTTGCGGCAGGCCTGCAGCACAGCCTTGGCCCCCCACCCACCCCGGGTGCCAATGCTGGCGCTGCCAAAGAACACCACCAGCTGCTTGCGGGTCCCCCACTCCTGCTGGGACACGCTGGCTGCCTCCTCCTCCAGCTGCATGGCACACAAGGCACACACAAAGCGGATGACATCCTTCGCAAAACTGGGGACATGGGCACCTAGCAGGTCACACGTGGGGCAGTCATCAGCCTGTGGTCCTGCCCCATCCCCCCTACCCTTGGGCACTCCCACCTTCATGAAGTAGCGCTCCAGGACCCTCTCCTGCGCACCATGCAGCCTCATCTTCTGCTCAGCCCACTTGGGATGCAGGTACTCCCTCCACATTGCATCCCAAGTGGCCAGGGTGACAGCCACATGCCGCTGGATGGCCACCAGGGAGGTGCCTGCTGGGGTGGCTGCTGCCAGGTGCTGCAGCTCGAGCTTGATGTTGTCATTCCACCGCTGAGTGTTCTACCGAGCACAGCACCGCTCCCACCTCTCCCCCTCCCCGATCCCCTTCCCCCCCCTTCCTTTGCATGTGTGAAAGGCAGCCCCAATTACTTCTTTTGCCTCAAGTGTGGCCAAAGTCCCAGTAAGCCAGAGTGCCAAGGCCTATCTCCTGCTGCTCGGCAAGGCTCGCCCCAGCTCCCCAAGCCTCCTTCACCCCTCAGCCCACCAGCCTCCCCTAGCCTGCCAGCCAAGCCGTTGCCACCCAAGGCGGACAACAAGCGGTATCCCCTGCTACGGTATCCCCTGCACTTTGCCACTGCAGCCACCTCGTCCCTCACTAGGGCCTCCATTCGAGTCGGACCACTAGGGACCATTCCAGGAACCTCTAGGGCCCACTCATATGGTGTGAAGAGGCTGTGTGGAGTATACCCATGCACATGGCACATGGCGCATGAGTGCCTACCACCTACACCATTGCCTGACCCCTGACGGGGCTATGGTTTAGATTTGGCATGAAGTTGAAAACAGTTCAGAGGGGGGCGCACACAACTGTGCCACAGCAGGCTGGGTCTTGGGCAGGCGGTCTCGCAGCCGCTTGTAGCCCAGGCCAAGGTACTCCTTGCCCGTGGCTGGCAGAGCTGTCTGCTCTGGCAACCAGCACTGCAGCCCTCTGCTCGCAGTATCTGGTGGTACAGGAAACGGCAGGGTTCACAGCACACAGAATACAGCATAAGTAGAAGAAATACTCCGCAGTGCCAGGGCCCACTCGCTGCCTAGGGGCAATACAGGCAACAAAATCGCACACTGGGTTGTGGCATTGCACTGATGGTGCTGTGTGTGTGTGTGCATGTGCCCATGCCATGGTGGTGTGTGGGCAAGAGTTGCCATGTGGTGGGCTGTGCCGGTGCTGACATCTCAAGCCTGAGGTCAGAGATGGAGCGGAAGTTTTAGAGACCCTGCAACTTGTGCACTGTTTGCAGCTGGCTGTGGAGATGAGCGCTTCTGGCCGTGGATCGAGTCTGAGCCCACACAGCAGCGTGCTGACCACTGCCACCGCGACCATTCATATGGTGCGAGGCACCAACCCCTGCTAAGTACAGACCCTTGCCCAATACTGGGCCACAGATAGTGTCTCTACTCAAAACAGTGATCAGCAAACCCCCATAGTTTTCCTAAAGTTGCATTGATACCTAAGTGTGTTCAAAACCACAATCTTTGTATTGGAAAAGTTGGCCACACAGTCGCCGATTGAGCACGGATCAGTGCGCGCGTCCTTCGACATGCACAGACCAGAGATATTCGCGGCCTCTGCCATAGTAGCCATGTTAACGGTGCAAGTACTCATTGCTGGTGGGCTACTAGGCTTTATGTGTTGTTGCCTGAAGTCGTAACGCAGCATCACGCGTCAGGTCGTCGCACATTACGCGGCTATTGGGCATGGCCTTACACCCTTAGATGCATGATGCTGCGAGAGTGGGTCGCACTGCTCTACTCGCAGGCTCAACCGGAGTGAACCGTCGACTGCGGGCTTGCACCGGTCCGTCCTGCAGCGATCCGTTCCCGCCCGTTCCCCTGTCGCCCTTCTCTTCGCCCTCCACCTCCAGCGCCGGCATAATCACTGGTGCGCGCTGAAAGTAACTGCCGCGCCGAGATGGCTGCATCCCTCACACCCTAACCGCCGACCATGCCCGCGTCGCCCCACTGCTGCCGCCACCTGGCTTGCCTGCAGGCAACACCACAACCGTGGCCGACAGCGCTGCGGTCAGCCAGGCAGCTCAGGCCTGCGCATCGCAGTGCTCCTCGGCTGTGTCCTTTGCAGTCACAGCTGTAGGTCGCAGCCCACCGGTTGATCACCCTGCACCTGCTGCACACTCTGTATATGCCCACACCCATACCAGGCCGGCGGCGTGACTGGTCAAATCAACAACACCTACATTCTGCATCTGCTGCCACATGACTTCAATGCCAGGGTCACTCCAGGCTACACGGCCAGTGCTGCCGGCACCATCACAGCATGAGAATCGATAACTGTCAAAGGCAAGACTTGCCTCCAGTTTTGCTCACTGCCGCTAGCGCCTGTCACCGACTGCTGGCTGCAGGTGTGTGGGGGCAATGCTGACGTCAGCGCTGCAGCCAGCGCCTGCTCTCAAGCCGTTGCCCGTGCTGTGGCCCAGGCCATTGTCAGTGTGTCTGCATCTTCTTCCTGTGAGAAGCACAACCGGGCCTAGGGCAGCGTTGATGTAGTAGGGTAGGGCTGCCCACCTGCCAGATCACCTTAGGCCCTAGCCTGCTTGCCCTGCCCTCACCTCCCCACCTCTTACCGCCTGCCCTGCCCTGCCCTGCTCACCCTTGGCTGCAGCGGGCGGCTCCGGCTGTGGCTCAACAAGTGGCTATGCCACCGTCATTGCATCAGCTGCAGCTCAGGCCATTGCGTCCAGCTTTGCCTCGGCTGCCAATGGATGTCAGGCGGTAAGCAAGCAACGGCGCAGCTAAGAGCTGCCCTGCAGCTGGCCCTTCTCTCCAGCTACCCTGCTGCCATGCGTACTGCCCTCCCTGCTGCAATGCTGCCATGGCACTGCGCTCCCAGGCTTCCTATGGTTGCTGCAACTTGCTACAGCCTGCTGACCCTCCGCACATTTGCAGGCCAGCAGCTACAGCCAGGCATCAGCCTACCAGGCAAACCTAGCCAACGCTGCCGCCTCTGCCGCAGTCAGCGCCTGTGCCTCGGGCGGGTCTGCCTCTGCCCAGACCACCGCCATTGCCACAGCAGTGGCCCAGGTAGGCCGGGCCCAGACTAGCAGGCACTGGTAAGGGCACGCATGTGGTGATCTACACTCCAACCTTGTGTGTGCTTGCCTGCTGCGACCACAGTCCGTCGCCACCGCCATAGCAAGCGCCCTGGCAGCAGTGAGGGGCCCATGCAACTGCCCAACAAACCCCTCACCATCACCGTCTCCTTCCTCAGCCCCCTCTCCCACTCCCTCTCCTGCCCCAGCCCCCTCGCCCGTGCCGGTACCCGCCCCCTCGCCCGTCCCAGTACCCTCCCCCTCGCCCCCTACCCCCTCCCCTCCTCAAGGCCTGCCCCCTCCACCCTCCCCCCCTCCCCCTTTCCCCCTTTCTAGCCTGGGGGCCCCTCCCCCTCCCTTGTCCCTCCCCCTACCCCCCCCCCTCTCCCCCTCCCCCTCCCCCTCCACCACCTCCTCCCGACCCTCCGCCTCGTTCCCCGCCACCTGCCCCTTCCCCCCCTCCCTCACCACCTCGCACCTCCCGCCCTCCCCCCTTCTCCCCCCCCACCTCTCCCACTCCCCGATCCCCTCCCCCCCCTCCTTCCGCATGTGTGAAAGGCAGCCCCAATTACTTCTTTTGCCGCAAGTGTGGCCAAAGTCCCAGTAAGCCAGAGTGCCAAGGCCACTCTCCTGCTGCTCGGCAAGGCTCGCCCCAGCTCCCCAAGCCTGCCTCACCCCTCAGCCCACCAGCCTTCCTTAGCCTGCCAGCCAAGCCGTTGCCACCCAAGGCGGACAACAAGCAGAGCTCGGCCAGTAAGCCACTCTGAACCCAGCACTAGTTTGACTCCCACACCGCCTGGTCAATTGTGGCAAGCAGGTAGCCATGCATCCCTTGCACCCAGGGACGTGAACTTCAAAAGACGTGCACAGATCACTTACTCTCACACTAGCACACACTAGCACACATACACTAACACTCATACCATTCCCCCCGCCCCACTCAATCTGTGCCTGGCCGGTGGTGTGCAGGCAGGCTGCAAGCAGGATTGTAGTCCTCAAGCAACACTGGGGGAGTTGACTCGGTGCAACACCACAACACTGCCTCTGCTTAGACATGGGCCGTGCTGTATGGCATGGGCCTTTGCATCACTTCGTTTGCTGTTGCTTACCTAAGCATGATGCTGGTACCGTGCATTACTAGGGTGGTGTGTTGTCACATTCACACTGGACTTGACCTGTTAAGGGTACATACATGATCAAGAGTGCACTGTGAGATAGACATGGACGTACATGCACTAGTGTGTGCTTGTAGCAGCGTATGTTAGCTTGACATGCCATGCTTAACTCAGTACCGTTTAATGCATGTCTGCGTAACGGAATTGTCAGGCTGGGGCGGGAACCTGCGTATTAATCGGCGCGCTCTGCAACAATACTCGCCCGCGATGATCCCACCTGTCCCGCTGCCGCCAAACACAGGTGCGAGTGCGCAGCGTACTGCTCGCCGGCAGTTAGGTTGGCGAGACGACGTAATCAATCTGCGGGTGTCGCAAAATAAGTCGAGCGCTCACGCCTCCCTGTCGCGCATCATTGGGGCACGCACTACACGCACAGACGGCTGACGTCGTGCGACGTTGACGCGCACCCACCCTGTTGTCTTGCCCTTGCGACCCTGAAGTGGGGCTAGGGCGCACCCTGGACTTGCAGCATTATCCGGCCACAGCCTCGTCCCTGTCTGGCTGATGAATCAAGTAGTAAGCCGGAAGTGGGCCTCAATGTCAGAGCTGTATGCATGCAGTACATCAGCTGCGAGCCTTGACCTGACTCGCCTGCCTGTACCCTTGCCCACCTGACTTGGCCCACCTGCCCACCTGCGCAGCCCCCGTGGATAACTCCGGAAAAGAGGCAGCCACAGCAACGACACGCGCTGTGGAGACCGCTGTCTCTGCGGTGAGTCCTAACCCGCAGGCCTGATGACCCACACCTGCTGACAAACCACAATCCGGTAGAGGGGCATTGGAGCCCACACCCACCCAGCCGTGTTGGGCACTGTTGGTAAAGGCTTGACACTGCAGGAGCATGACATCGGGCCCTTACCAGCAGCACACCACCAGCAGCTGAACCAGGCTACAGCTCGGAGAGAGCTGCCTGGCGAGCCTGTTGGTTAACGTGCTTGTATGGACAGTTATGGAAACAAGCCCGTGTCATGGCCACCCTGCTCCTCACACTTTGAAACCAGAAACTGCCTCACGGCTCACCTGCTGCAGTTGTGTGGCAGCGATGCCTATGTCACTGTGTGAGTCGAAGCACAACAGCCATGGCCACTGCAGGCGATGTGAGGCAAGCACCGTGCGCAGCTAAGTTTGGACTGAGTGCAGCTAATTCGGCTGATCCAACCGCTACGTCAAACTAATACAAGTGTGACGAGGCGAGCCAGTCTAGTCAACCGTCGCGGTGGTGAAGTACACAAGCTCCTTCACCACCCCGCCCCCAGGCAGGAGCCCATCACCCAATATGCGCGGCGTCGCATTGTTTTTGGCGCTGTATGCCGCACTCGCGGCATCGAGCGCGGCACCAAGCGCGAACTGCTCAGGCAAGCTGGTCCCCAGTGTCATCCACTCTGTAGAGACACTACGCTGGGCAGCAAGCGCCTGCGGTGTTCTGGCAGTTGCTCGTCCTCGATTCCAAGTGCAGCTTTGCGCGGCACACCCCTCCTCGACGAGACCACGTATACTCAAGCTCATCTATGCTGCGTGACGCGATGCAGACTTCTCTGGGCGCACCCGCGCTCTCCGGCAATTCCCTCCAATTTCGGGCTTGCCCTCCATTCCTCCAGGCTTTCCCCCTATCCCTCCAGGTGCGTGGCTATCCGCTGAAGATTCATGTATAGCCGGTCCGGTCATCAGTGCTGGCCACAGCCATTGCCGCTACCGAGCAGGACGTGATGCTTGTAGTCAAACCTGACCTGGCAGCTAGATGGAAGCAGTGCTGGCGAGCTGCCTTGCACATCCACTCTGCAACCTACTTATGCATTGCTGCAGGCAGCACTGACATCAGAAAGTTGCGGCAGGCTGCTGCAGGAGCTGCCAACCAGGCGTCCTCTGCCGTGTACAAGGCTGACACGTGATAGCATAGTTCATGACACAAGAGTGCGCTGCGGAGGATGCGGTGAGAACATGCGGTGAGAACAGAGAGCGTGAGTAGAGGCAAAGACCCACGAGCGACTGCTGATACCCGTCACCAAATGGCGGCGGCCTTCAGTGTCGGCAGTGAGCTGTGAAGACCCTCCAGGCTTAGTGCCAGTGATTACAGCTGGCTGCTGGTCGGTGTTACAGTATACCAATGGGTCTTCAAAGCTGCCGCCGCAGCATCCCAAACACTACAAATACCCACTATCCATGCAAGCATGCAAGTTAACTTATTCAAACATATGCAAGCCGCCACTAACCACTTCTGCCATGTCAGCAGATCAGCCATACAAGCTTCCATGTTGTTGTGATGTTCAACCGCTTGCCTAGCTTGCATGTCATATCTCATGTCACGCATTTCGCACGATCACACTCATGGCTGTGACAGCTGACACGTGATAGCATAGTTCATGACACAAGAGTGCGCTGCGGAGGATGAAACATCCCCCCCCCAGATGCTGACATGTGAAAGACATGTATGTCGCTACATGCAGCAGATGGCAGGCAGACGAGGCAGCTAAACTGATGAAGTGATGAGTGCGTTGATTGTGGTGTTGATGTGATTGATGATTGTGATGCAACAACACTCAAGACGTTAACTCCTGACTAACCCCCCCCCCCCTTTTTCCCCCCCCAAGACACAAATCTCTCACTTGGCGGCGGCCAAGGTTCTATTACCTGTGGCATGCATGCCTCCAGGCCGGACCCATGCGGTAAAACCGCGAAAACCCTACATGGATCCTATGGCTCATTCTACGTGAGCCACTGGCCATCACCATGACATGGTGCTCACCCGCCAGCGTCGTGCCTGATGCATCCTACGCGCGGCAGCGGGTCGGCCGTAATGAAGCTTTCCTACCCTAGTTGTCCATAACCATGCTAACATGTGGAACATGTCATAAGTAGGCTGAAACTGCTGTGGTGAAAATGTTGTTGTGAACCATGAACTATGCATGAGTGATGTTGATGACCGGCAGAACGCTGAACAAGAGTGACATGATGGATGAGATCAGCGTATATGGTCTCAAATGAGCCAGATGTAGCTGATGCAAAGGGAGATTTAGGTGAGGTGACAAGTGTGATAGCTGTGCGAGAGTAGCAGCAAGTGTGCACTGAGTGAGATAAGATGTGGCGCATGATACCGGCAAGACATTTCAGCAATGTGATAGGACAGCAAAGAGCGATAGGACAATAGTGTGGCAAGTGTGATATGCATGTGACCCTGACCTACCAACCCTTCCCCCATCCCTACCCATCACCAACCCATTGAAGCACTAGAGCTGCAGATAAGCGCCCATCACTGGCCACTTGAGCAGTTGCTGCCGCTGAGCGCTTGATGAGAACACCATGATCCATCCCAACCTTGACCCCAGGCTTGGACATGTGACGTAGAGTAGACGCTCCGCTGCCTTGAGCTGCTGGAGCCAGCGGAAACGAGCTGGTGGTGCATCTGAGAGGAAGGCATGGGGCACCAACATGCACACGAGGGAATGAGCATAGATGACGGCCAGCGGTAGCAGCAGATCCAAGATGGTAGGATCAGGGCAGCTGATGATGGCGTCAATGGGCTGTCGCTGCAGCTGTGCACGGTAGGCAGTAGGGGAGAGAGAGAGGTGCGGTTGTGCTGACAATGGCTGCAATTCAAGCCCCGATATGATGATGGGTGTGGTGGTGCATGGATCCAGCAGGCTGTGCATGAGGCTCAGGTTGATCACTGTGCTAGCCACACGCAGCTCTTGAGGTGTGATGCTGGTGGGTTGCATGAGCTGATAGCCCTGTGCAATGGCAGCTGCAACACTAGGGTGCCAGGATCCAGGCATGAGGCAATGAAGCGCAGCGAGCACGCCGGCAGTGCTGCTGAGCAGCCAGTGGTCTGGCAGAGTGGCGGCTGTGACAGTGCTTGCTGCTAGGTGCCTAGGCAGCTCTGAGCCCTGGGGCATCAGCCAACCCTTGCGCAACAGGACAGCATGCTGCAGGTCGTCAATGGTGCTGCCATCCTGGAATGTGATGCGGAAGTACTTAGGCCTGCACTCATCGCCCTTATAGGTGACGACGCCCCAGCGCTCGGGCGCTGCCTTGTTGGCTGGGCAATGCACCACACGCCCATGCAGCTCCCGGGCAGCTTTGATCTTGCTGAGCACAGCTTTGGAGAGAAAAGGATCCTGCAGCGGTAGAGGTGCTGGCGCAGCGAGCAATTGCCTGTCCCTAACCTCCCCCAAGGTCACTCCAGCCCCCACGCAACGCGGGCACAGCCAGTCACCCTCGGGCACCGCATCGAGAGCAGGTGTGAGACAGTAGGTGTGCCAGCCAGTGCCGCAGCCATCACACAACAGCATGACTGCCTCATCACCCGTGAAGCGGCACACTTCGCACGGGTGATCAAGGTGTGGGCGTGCCAGACCGACATCAATGGTGCCATCCAGGTCAAGCAGGTGGCAAGGAGATAGGTTGGAGATGTGCTCATTAAACTGGGTGCCACACTTGCCCGTGAGCACTGCCACCCCGCTGGCCTTGACTACCACCACCCGATAGATCTCTGGGCGTGCCTCTAGCTGCAGCATGTTGTGTTTGGCAGCCAGGCGGAGATAGACAAAGTCACCTGGTTTGAAGGAGCGGGCTGCTGGCTGATAGCTGCCGGAACGCGTCATGGCATACCTCAGCTGGTCCCTGTGCTGTGCGACAGCCTGGTTGTCCATGGCGATCACCATGTTGTCTGTGACAGCGGCTGCACGTTGCATAACCAGCTCTGCAGCCAGGTCTGGGTCGTCAAAGTTGATGGGTTGCTCCACCCTCTCAGCTATGGCTGGGGGTACCACAGGCTTGCGCGCAAACAGCATCTCGTAGGGTGTCATGCGGGTGCTTTCCTGGGTAGAACACCTGTACCCCAGAGCAATCATGGGCAGAGCATCATCCCACTGGTCAGTGACACGGTTGCTGGTGCAGTGCTTGCGCAGGCATGCCTTGACAGTCTGCACACATCGCTCAGACAGCCCATTGCTCTGAGGGTGGTTAGCAGAGGTGGTGCGGTGATCAATCAGGGCGCGCTGCAGCAGCTCAGCAAAGGCCCCCTGGAACTCTGTGCCCCCGTCAGTGACCACTTCAGCACAAGCACCATAGCGTCCCAGCACGTGATGCGCAAATGCTGAGGCTGTGGTGACTGCTTCCTTATTGGGGATGGGGATGATTTCGACCCATTTAGACAGATGCTCAATGCAGACCATGATGTACTTGTGGCCAGTGCGGCTGGGGATAAAAGGACCACAGAGATCTACACCCCAGCGGTAGAAGAGAGCACGAATGGGTAGGCTGTGCAGCTCAGGGGATTTAGCATTGAATGCAGCTTTGACCCTGTCACAGGCGGTGCAACGTGCCACAACTGCCTGAGCATCAGTTGCCAACCCACGCCACCAATAGGTGTGCTGCAGCAGAGCTGCCGTGCGCCTGCCACCAAAGTGCCCAGTGTTGTTGTGCATGGTGGTCACTAAGTGTGGGCGCTCAGCAGGGGCAGGTACAATGCGAGTGCTGCCGTCTGCCATGCGCCTAAGCAACTTGTGGCTGTCCCAGACATAAGCCTGAGCGCGACGCTGTGCCCGGCGCTGCTCAGCATGCGACAACCCAGTAGGCAAGGTGTGGTGCTGAAGCAGCTGCATTGTGGATGTGTCATCGTGTATGTCACGTTCGGTGTCCGCAACATCAGCAAGGTGAGCAAGAGTAACTGCTGGCTGCGCAGCTGTGGCTGTGGGCAAAGCTGGATCAGGTGCTGTAGATGGTGAGCAGTGCTGGGTGGTGCTGGTGTGAGAGCTGGGCAACAGCTGTGCATCCCCCCCAACAGCAACAACCAGCGCATGCGAGAGGGATGAGGAGGATAGGCAGCTGTGAGCATGGGCGTGCAGCAAGCTGGCATGGTGCAGGGCAACCGCCACCGCATACAAACTCTCTGCAGCCGTGGCGTCCATGCAGCGCCCAGTGATGTGGTGGCGGTCAGCTGTAGTAAGCCCCGGTGCGGCCGTGGTGCCAACAACATAACCCAGCGCCAGCTCCCTCTCTTGAATGTTGGGTTCACGAGTGGTGCCTGCTGCAGTGAGTAGCACACCCTTCCCCCCGCCACGGAAAGCATAGGAGGCAGGATACGCCACCAGGGTAGGGAGGGCTCGTAGCGCATGACCTGGCTGGTTGACGGGAAAGAAAGGAGGCGCGTCAGCATGTTGGGCAATGGGAATAGCTGTGCCAGGGGTTAGTATATCAGCTACAGATTGAGCAGGATGTGGCTGGATGTGCTGGAGAACGGCCATGAAGTGTGAATGGTCACAGAGGTTGGTCCACCAGTTGCGCAAGCGGTGTGCCCGGGCACCCAGCTGTGCTGCGTCAAAGCAAATGGGAGTGCCTATACTGGTGCAGACCTCTGTGAACTGGTTGCGAATGGCGTTGGATAGGAAGTTGTGCTGAAATGCTGTGTTCTCGAGCACATACCCAGGGCGCAGCGCTGGTTGAAGCTGTTGCAAGCAGCCCACAAGCCGCATGGTGGGGAAGAAGGTGCTGGACCTGGGCCCATGCAGGCCAGCCAAGCTGCCAGCAGGAGATAGGTCTTGGCACTCCCATCCAGCGACCACTAACCACTGGTGCTGACCACGTGCACCAGCGCGCACCAGATCAGCGGAGGTGATGGAGCAGACATCCTGGGGCAGAGTAGTGAGAGCATTGGCGTGAGCATGGGGTGGCAACAGCCCAGGATAGGTGGCAGAGAGGTGAGAGAGGCGGTGGCGCATGAGCTGTCTGCAGGCTGGTGATGTGTCGCAGTAGATGTAGCGCTGCACCCGAACCCCATTGCGCAATAGCATTTCCAGCCCAGCACCTAACCCCCCAAAGAGCTCTAAGAGCACCACTCCCTCTGCTGCCACTGCCGGGAAAAAGGTGCTGGCCACGCTGCTGGTGTTGATGGTCAAAGGCATGCACACTCCATGAATGTTAGGCGGACCGGTAACGCTGCCCTCCAGGGTGGGAGAGGTAGGTGCCCCTAGCAAGGACAGTCCAGCAGCCCTGACCCAAGCCATGGCACGACCCGCTAAAGCACTTATGGCAGACTGCACCCAGGAGGTGGGGGTGCGAGGCTCATGGTGGTAGGCATCAGCGGCACTTCCCTGGTTGCCAAGGATGAGATCATCGTGCGTGACCACGGCCAGGGCAGCGGGGTGAGTTGGAGGTGGTAAGGTAGAGGTGCCTCGCACTGGTGCTCCATTGAGCAAGGCGGTGCCGGGCGCAGGGCTAGAGAGAACTGGATCCAGGCAGGCACCAGTGTTGTCGACACTGGTGGAGCGGGGCGAGCGTGAGAGCGCGTCCGCGTTCTGGTGTGTCACTCCCGGGCGGTGCTTGACAGTGAAGTCATACTCCTGCAGCTGCATTGCCCAGCGCGCCACCTGACCAGTGTGTTGCTGACCAGACATGAGCCATGACAGGGGTTGGTGGTCAGTGACAATGGTGAAATGGCGACCATGGAGGTAGAAACGCATGGTTTTGACTGCCCACACGACAGCCAGCATCTCTCCCGTGTAGCTGGCATAGTTGCGCTCATGCACGTTGCAGCTGCGGCTACAGCAAGCCACCATGTACTCATGCCCATCAGCATCCACCTGCCCCAGGATACCAGCACAACCCTCCCTGGACCAGTCAGTGTGCAGCAGGATAGGACGGGTAGGGTCAAAGCGGCGCAGCACAAGGCCAGGGGTGCAGATCCTGTCCTTCAGTGTTGCAAAGGCCGCCTGCTGCTCACTGCCCCAGGCCCAAGCTACCCCTTTGCGTGTGAGGGAGGTGATTGGCCCAGCAATGATGCTGAAGTCAGGGATGTAGCAGCGGTAGTAGTTGAACACACCCATGACACTGCGTAGGCTGGACACATCAGAGGGAGGGGGCATGTCACGCAGAGCCCTGCACTTAGCCTCGGTGGGCGTGAGGCCGTGCGCGGAGACATCATGGCCCAGGTACTCCACGCAGTCAGTGGCCAAGATGCTCTTCTCTGGGTGCGCAAACATGCCAATGTCCTGCAGCATCTGGAGCAGGGACTGCACATGCTGGCAATGAGCCTCAAAGGAGTCGCTGTACACCAGCACGTCATCAATGAATGCCATGCAGTTGGCTGACAGGCCAGCACTGGTGATAGCTGCATCCATGACACGCTGGTATTCTGCGCTGGCATTGCGGAGCCCAAATGGCATGCGGGTGAAGCAGTACAGCTGGTTGCGTGCCCAGAATGCTGTCTTGAGCTGATCATCAGAGTGGACTGGCAGCTGCAAAAAGCCTGAGCGCATGTCTAGCTTACTGAACCAGCGTGCGGTGCCCAGCCGTGCGAACATCTCTTCTGGCAGGGGCAGGCCATACCGGTCGGGCAGGGTGACCTCGTTGAGACGACGGTAGTCGACGCAAAACCGCTTGTCCGTCCATTGACCCGCCGCATCCTTCTTCATGGGCAGCACAGGTGCACTGGCATAGTCGCACGGCTCCGTGACCGGCCGGATGATGCCGGCCTCCAACATCTCCGCCACCTTGGCGTCAGTGGTCTGCAACTCCAGCTCTGAGTAGCGTCGGGGCTTGCTGACGACCGGGTCTGAGGTGGAAAGGGAAATGCGGAAGGCGCCCCGCGGCCCCTTGTAGCCTGTAAGGTCACGGAGGGAGTGGGCAAAGGCACCAGGATTGGCGGCCACCAATGCCGCCATGCGCTCAGCCTGCTGCTCAGATAAGGCTGCATGCCTCCCTAACAGCACACCATTGGGCAATTTGGTGTACTGCTCTGGTGAGTGTGCAGCAGCAGGTCCATCTGGCAACACCATGCTGATGACTGAGCAGGTGATGGCAGAGGTGGGCAGATCAGGGATGGGTGGTGGCAGGCTGGTAACGATGGCCGGCAGCCAGAGCAGGAAGAGGAAGGAAAAGAACAGCCGTAAGGGAGTGAGAGTGTGCCACACCACTTCCCTGGACGAGCGTCGAGGCATCAGCGGTGGCGGCGGGGGCAAGGTCGGCGCACTCGAGCGCTGCTGCTTGGCCACACGCTGGGCTGCGGCGGTGCCCACAGCCAGGTGTTTGGCTGATCGCTGCGGTGCGCTGGATGGCTGAGACGCGTGCCGAGCTGCAGGGTCTCGTGCTGAGGAGAGCACAGATTGACTGGCTGTACCTCCCCCCCTGCGGGTGACTGGCTGAGCTGGGCTGCGCACCGACTTCACCCCTGATCCTGCTGGTATGGGTGCGTCATCGGTGGCCACCCTGCTGCTGGCACCCTCTGTGGCTGCAAGGTCACCCCCACGGCTGACTGCGCTGGGTGTGGTGGTGCCCGCTACCACAAGAGGTGTCTCCACATGCATGTGCACCTCAGGGGTGTGGTGCACAAGAGAGGTGGCGCCGCTGGTTGCACAGGCTGGAGGCTGATCCTGGCTGTGGGACACGGCTGCGCAAGCGACCAGCAACTGGCTGGTGCCAGTGGGGTTCTGTGCAACCAGGGCCAGGCAGCCTTTGGTGCCGGTGATGGGCACTCGGTGCGTGCTGCGGGTGTCGCCATGGCTGTGCAGCCGGGGGCAATAAGCGAACTCCCGGTCATACATGTCACACAGGCCCTTGGTCTGCGAAAGGAAATTTGCTCCCAGCAGCAGGTCATAAGCCAAGCTGGCTCCTGGAGGCATGATGATGGCCTCCAGGTCAAGCACCAGAGCATGCTGAGTGCCATAGCATAGGCTCACACGCAGGCTGGCCAGCTGCGTGGACATGGATTCTGCACCACTGGCCACTGACAGGCGTCGGCTGCAAGCTGTGCGGGGGAGGTTCAGGGCGGCTGCACACTCATGCGAGATCAAGCAACTGTCGCTGCCCCCATCTAGCATGACTGCCTTCAGCAAATGCAGCTGCCCCTCACTGTCTGCCACAGCACACCCAGACTCCACCATGGTATTGGAGAAGTAACCCAGATGTTGATTGGGCGCGTCCGGGTGACAAGCTGCTCGCACAGCAGCACCACGGCTTGGCACGGCCACCGCATGCGCCTCATTGGTGGTAGTTGGTGCCAAGAGCTCCACTCGGGCCTCCAGATGTTCCAGCCGCTCTGTGACAGCCTGCAACTGAGCTGCCATGGCCTGCAGCTGGGTGGTGGCATTAGCTATTGGTGCAGCCATGGGTATGGGTGTGGTGGTTGCAGCCACAGGGCCAACAGCATTACCGGCCTTGGGCGTGAAAGGCACCGCCCGGGCAGCATTGGCTGTGATGACACAGTAGCTGGCGCCCTGCTCAGGGATGGTGGCAAGTGCTTGAGCTCGCACATCCTGAGACACCCATCTGCCTCCCATTGACCATGACCCCACATCCTGCTGGCTGGCTGCATCCTCTTCAGCAGTGACAGTGTGAGCGCGTGCTGGTGCGTGACGCGGGGAGCCTAGCTGAACCATGCGGGAGTTTGCTTGCATGTGTGGGTACAGCCGGAAGCAATGGTCTGGTGGGTGGTAGCGCTTGTGGCAGTAGCTGCAGCTGTGCACAGCGGGCTGCGGTGCTGGGGGCACATACCCACGGTCTAGGTCAGGTGTCCGCAACCGAGGGTCGGTGATGACCCGGGGCGCATCTGGGACCATGGGCTGCAGCATCACCGCATGTGCGGCAACAGGCACTGGCACCGTCCGGACTCGAGCCTGCTCATGGGGGGCCAGCGCACGGAACACTCTGCACTCAGCCAGAGCATGACCACTGTTTGGGTGCAGTGGGCACTTTTGGACTGGCTGCGTACGGTGCACCTCCAGCTGCATGTGCGGTGGGTAAGCATGCATGGCTGATGGTGCAGGCAGAGCGGCATACGCTGAGTGCATGGGCTGGTGCATGGGCTGGTGCATGGGCTGGTGCATGGGCTGGGGCATGGGCTGCATGGCAGGTTGCGGCTGCCACTGGCGCTGCCTTTGAGGCTGCAGCAGCTGGCGTGATTGCTGTGTGTGCATGGAGGCCAGCTGTTTGCGTAGCTGGATGACCTCTTGCTCTAAGCCCTGATCAGCAGCCTCAGCCCGTCTGACGCGCTGGGGTGCAGCCGCCTCTGGCTCATAGCGGCGACAGTCCAGCAGGTTGGCGTAGGCCTGGGACACAGCCTTGAGGGCAGCCTCTAATGCGCTCAGGTCATGGCGATCCTCAGCATCAGGCAACGCGGTTTGGAAGATCCGGACAGCATCTCGCTTGAGCCCATCACGTTGATTCTGCTGCAGAGAGGGCACTTGCAGGCAGTGAGTGAAGAGGTGATCAATGGCAGCTGAGTAGGAGAAAGTGCCCCTGGTCACGGCCTGCAGAGCTGCATGGCGGTAAGCCAGAGTGAAGACGCTGGCGTTGCTGTGCTTGTCACTCCCCAGGACTATGGCAGGGTCTAAGCCTGGCTGGTAGCTGGGTGGGTCTATGAGATGCTCCTGCACCAGCCTCAGCAGCTCTGTGATAGCCTCCTCCCTGTCTGGTAGGTCACCCCAATCCTGCAGGCACTGCGCATAAGCGTCGCAGATCGGTTCCAGCACCGCAGATTCTGCGATGGAGCTGGCTAAGAGCCAGTGAAAGGACTCCACTGGGATGTGTCCGTTGAGCCCCAGGAATGCGCGGAGCTGCGTGCTGAAGCTCTTGAATGCTGGACGCGTCGTACTGCCGAGCACCGGTACAGTCCCGAGTGCTACTGCCATGGCTGGTTTAACACGAGGTGTGCGAGCAGACGCGGGTGTAGGAGCTGATGCTGCGCTCGAAGAAAGCGAAGGTAGGGAGATGCCGTCAACGGAGCTGGCAAGAATGGCAGGGGAAGGCGCCGGTGGCGCACGTGCCGTAGGTGGATGAGGGCTATAGACAGGGTTGTTAGCTGCGCTGTACTGCTCCTCCAAACGGCGGGCCAGAGTGGCCGCACGAAAGGCGTAGCGTTCAGCCACCTCGCGTCAACACCGCAGCAGTCAGAGGTGAGCGGAGCGAGCGGAGCAGGGCGGGGGAGTGAGCGGAGCGAGCGGAGCGCACCGACAAATGCCGATTGGCCACAATCTGCACACCCCGGTGTGTACAGACTGCAGCCAAGATGCGATTGCTAGCGCCCAGGCGTACGCCTGTCACTAGCCGGAGGCGTTTACGACCTCCACCGGGGTAATGAGCTTTGAAGAAATGCGGTGAGAACAGAGAGCGTGAGTAGAGGCAAAGACCCACGAGCGACTGCTGATACCCGTCACCAAATGGCGGCGGCCTTCAGTGTCGGCAGTGAGCTGTGAAGACCCTCCAGGCTTAGTGCCAGTGATTACAGCTGGCTGCTGGTCGGTGTTACAGTATACCAATGGGTCTTCAAAGCTGCCGCCGCAGCATCCCAAACACTACAAATACCCACTATCCATGCAAGCATGCAAGTTAACTTATTCAAACATATGCAAGCCGCCACTAACCACTTCTGCCATGTCAGCAGATCAGCCATACAAGCTTCCATGTTGTTGTGATGTTCAACCGCTTGCCTAGCTTGCATGTCATATCTCATGTCACGCATTTCGCACGATCACACTCATGGCTGTGACAAGGCCGTAGCCACGGTGAGTGCTGTGACTAACCTCACCTACTTGTGGTCCACCATATACCCCTACTTGCTGGCCAGCACCTGGTGCACCGTAAGCAACAATGTTGACTTCCCTGTACAATGCCTTGATGTCCACTACCCTAATGCTTGCTGATGGTGGACATGTCATGATGTCTGGTGGTCAACGCCTGCCCGCTGGTCACCACCCCTCAAGGTAGCCGCTGGCATGCACATCTCAGCTGGACCATGCTGTTGTTACTCTTCTCTTCTGCCTTCCCTCCTGGCCCCCTCTGCACCCTCGCATTTCACCACTACAGCACCTGACCCTGACGCACAGATGGCACTCTGCTGCTCCTGTTGTTGCCCTGCAGGTGTGTGGGGGCAGCGCCACTGTGGAAGCTGCGGCGTATGCTTGCGCCTCGGCAGTGGCCACTGCAACCGCAACTGCCTACATCACCAGCACTGTGACCGTCACCAGCAGCAGTGAGCAGCAGTGGATGGTGGCACCACATCGCCTTCATCCTCCCTCACCTCGCCCTCATCGTACCTTTGCCTGTCCCTCCATGCACATCCCTAACCTCCTTGTCACTGCCGCTCCTCTTGCTGCCTGCATCCACCACCCCCATGCAGCAGCAGGCAAGCAGCAGAAGCGGCCTTCTCAAGCACACCACCTGCATCTGCCCCACGACCACCTCCTGCCCTCTGCTGACTGGGTTCCCATGCGCCCCACACCCCAAGCTGCATGCTACCAGACCTCACACCCTGGTGTGCCACTGCCAAGTGCCAGGTGGCGGGTCTGGCTGCGGTGGCTCCACATCCACTGCCTCTGCCGTTGGTGAGCAGGCAGCACAGCAGTCGCAATGCAACAGCTGCCAGGCAGGCACACTGGTGCAAGGCCATCTCACCCTGCCGGGCACCACCAGCGTTCACATCTTCATAGCCATAGGCCCAAGGTGTCATGCTCCACCGGGCCACTCACAGCTTTCATGTAGCTAGCAGCTCCGCTGACAGTGAGCCCCTCCCTGCCTCCCTCCCTACTGACAAACGTTGATCAGGCATAGGTCACCACCTGTCAGGAGGAGGAGGGATGCAGACTAGGGCCAACGAGGTCGCCACGTTGTCAGCCCCTCCTGCCTCCCTCTCACCAATGTCAACCAGGCAAAGGTCACCACCTCGTTGGCCTAGTCTGCACCCCTCCTCCCTCCTGTTCCCCCTTCCTCTCCTTCCACTGGCATCCTCAACCCTTCCTCCTGTCGTGTCTATGTTGCAGCTGAGGCTGTGGCTTTGGCGATGGCGTCCGCCTTTGCCTCCGCTAGCAACGGCTGCCAGGCGGTGAGCCTTCTGGCTGGAGGGAGAGTCTGCATCTTGAGCTGGCACCTAGCACCTCACACCTGCTGCACAGCTCAGTGTCAGGGACAGAGGGCCATGGCCAGCTCTTGTGGCACCGTATAATAGGGCCCTGCAGCTTACCGACCAGGACCCACCCTGGGCTTGGGCTTTGGCTGCTGCGCTGCTGGGCTGGGGCTGGCGCAACCTGATGTAAACCTCACTACCTTTCATGTGTTCGACCACTGACCTGTTGGACCTGCAAGCTTCAGCCAAGCCAAGCCATGCTACTCCTCATCTGGGGCCTAACACTGCAGTTGATCCCCTTCTCACTGCTGTACCAGTGTGGGGCTCATCTGATCCCAGTATGGAGGCCTCTCTAACTAATTGGCTGATAAGGGATGTAGGTCTGCTCCTTGTTGCGGCTCCTGAGTTGAGACTGTGCCACTCTGTCTGTCTGTCTGTCTGTCTGCTGAGCTGGGGCTAGCTTTAAGGCTTTCTAGCTTTAGGTTCATGAATCCCAATGCCCCTTTGCACAGCTGCTACCTCACCCGCCCCTCAGCATTCACTGCTGCCGTGACTGCGGGCTGCAGGCCGCCAGCTACGCCACCGCCACTGCCTGGCAGACGAGCATCGCAAACGCATGGGCGTCCGCCTCAGTGCAGGTAAGGTCATCCATGGGGCTGGCAGGAGGCAAGGGTGGTGCTGCTGATGGGCCTGGGGCAAGGGGCTACCACAGCTACAGCCGCCACCACAGCAGCTACAGCTATGGCCACAGTCGAGCTATAGCCCCAGCCATGACCTCCACACGCACTACTCCATGCAAGACAACAGTTAGCAGTTCTTGGCCATGTGGAGGGGAGAAATGACATGTGTTGACCGGTGACTCGGCAGTTGCCTGACCTGTCCCGACCCGACATGGCTTGCCCTGGACCGCCACAGGTCTGCATTGCCGGAGGGAGCGCATCTGCGCAGACAAGCGCTGTGTCTGAGGCCGTGGCCAGGGTGTGTGCACTGACCCTTCGTGACCAGCATCAGCTTGGCTGTTTTGAAAGACGAATCACTGATGTGCAGCTGTGGATCAGGTCACCAAAGCCCCTCGACACTCCTGGTGCTAGTGCCTGGCTGCTGCTGGTGCCTGGCTGCTGCTGCTGGTGCCTGGCTGCTGCTCTATGAACACCTCTCACCCTTGGCCCTCGCTGGCAACCTTGTTCGAGCCATGGTCAATCACTGACCATGGTCAGTGGGCATGATGTTGGGCACATGTGTCTTCAAATGCTCTTTTGCATTCAGGCAACTGCGACAGCCATTGCAAGTGCACTGGCAGCTGTCAGCGGGCCGTGCAAGTGCCCTGGCAACCCCACGCCGCCCGCTTCACCTGCTCCTGGCCCAGTCCCTTCCCCAGCACCAGTTCTGACCCCTACGCCAGCCCCTTCCCCAGCCCCTGCCCCCTCACCTTCCCCAGCTCCTGCCCCCTCACCTTCCCCAGCTCCTGCCCCCTCACCTACCCCAGCTCCTGCCCCCTCACCTTCCCCAGCACCTGCCCCCTCACCGTTCCCAGCTCCTGCCCCCTCACCTTCCCCAGCTCCTGCCCCCTCACCTTCCCCAGTCCTGGTCTCCCCCCCTACCCCCTCACCCTCACCAAAGCCTTCCCCGACCCCTTCTTCCCTGCCCCCTGCCCCAGCCCCTTCCCCCTCACCCAAACCTCTTAAACCCTGCGCACCAGGCACATTGGGCTGCCCACCTGCTCCCACCCTCCCAAAGCCACCAAGCCCCAAGCCCTCCCCTAAGCCAGCGCCCAGCCCATCACCCAAACCAGTTCCCTTTCCTTTGCCCAAGCCATCGCCCCGCCCCGCCCCTAAGCCTAACCCTTCACCTGCCCCCCCGCCCTGCGGCCCCTCAAATGGAGGCCCTAGTGAGGGACGAGGGGGCTGTGGCTCGCAATCCAAGGGCAGGTAGGCAGGTGCACTGCCTCCTCTTCCCATTACTGCTGGCAGCTATCTGCCAGCAGGAACAACGGGCATGGCTGAACCCCATTACAGGGTGGAGACACAGGTGATAGGCATCGTGAAGCCACAGCCGTCTTGTACATTACCGTTCCAGGCCCAAGACCCTACACCAGGGGTACATGAGTTAAACGACTAGTTTAGGCGTTTAACTGCCTAAACTGCTCGGTGAACGACGACACATTTAAGCTAGTTCAATTCTGAGTTAACCTCCTGGTTTAGGATGTAAACCAGGAGTTAAACTGAATCAGGCCATGGCAGCAGGTTCAACCAGCAGGTAAACGACAAGGTAAACTAGCATCGTCATCTCCTAGCCTAGCTTGTATATGACAAGGCACAATCACAAGGCGATCACACGGCTACAGCAAACTCAACGCGCGCAATGCACCCAGCTGCTCACAGCTGGTCCAAGCTGCCATCAACTAATCGGCTGTTGCCCATGACTGGCTGCTGCTGAGTGGCTCCAAAGCTGTTCCAAACTGCTCCAAAGCTCCAGTGAAGCTTCCCATACTTCCTGCGGAAAGGGCAAGTCACTACATTGTGTGCCTACCTTCCCCCTCCACGCACCCAACAAACATGTAGCATATAAGATGGTACGCTCACAACATGAAGGCGGACTCACCCAAAGGGCTATGCAAGTTGGTGCCTTCTCTTTCTTTTGGTTACACCAAGTTTAGCATTAGGGACCTCAACTGCATGCGGCAGCGGTGGCAACAGCAGTAGCAGCAAAGGCAACAGCAGCAGCGAAGGCAATACCAGCATCAGCCATAGCTACAACAGCGATGGCATTGTGGTGTGTGGGCATGGCATGGTTGGAGTGAGCTGGGTTGGCAATAACTACAAGCGCCCGCTCCATGCTGCCTGCTCTAGGCTGCCCGCTCCAGGCTGCCCGCTCCAGGCTGTTACGCCAAGGGCTGCTGGGTGCCGTGGGGTAGGGGGGAGGAGAGGGGAGGAGGGTAGGTAGGTGCGGAAGTGGTGGTGGTGGGATGGGGCAGGGAAGGGGGAAGGAAGAAGGGTGCCAAGGGGGCGGGAGTGTTACCATCAGACCTGCAGCCAACAAGAGGCATCCTTGCAGTAAGGCTGGGGACCACTCATGTGCAGGGGCTGGCCACTTACAGTTTTGCTTCATGTCATGCCTTGCTGATTCCTTGCTGGCTCCTTGTTGGTTGCTGCTCTACACCGCTACCACCTTCCTTGCAATCACAAAGCCATGCTACACCTGTCATGCTCTAGCTGGCGACAACTGCAAGCAAGCATCAGCCAGCAAGCAAATGAACAAGGTGATGCATGACCAGAACTAGGCAGGCTAGGCTGACACCACCAGAGCATGTGCACTCACCGAAAGTCCTGAATGCTGCTCCAAGCGCCTCTTAGCTGCTGCTTTTGGCTGCTGCTCTTGCTTACTGCTCATGGCTGCAGGGGAGGGGAGGGGAGGGGAGGGGAGGGGAGGGGAGGGGAGGGGAGGGGAGGGGAGGGGAGGGGAGGGGAGGGGAGGGGAGGGGAGGGGAGGGGAGGGGAGGGGAGGGGAGGGGAGGGGAGGGGAGGGGAGGGGAGGGGAGGGGAGGGGAGGGGAGGGGAGGGGAGGGGAGGGGAGGGGAGGGGAGGGGAGGGGAGGGGAGGGGAGGGGAGGGGAGGGGAGGGGAGGGGAGGGGAGGGGAGGGGAGGGGAGGGGAGGGGAGGGGAGGGGAGGGGAGGGGAGGGGAGGGGAGGGGAGGGGAGGGGAGGGGAGGGGAGGGGAGGGGAGGGGAGGGGAGGGGAGGGGAGGGGAGGGGAGGGGAGGGGAGGGGAGGGGAGGGGAGGGGAGGGGAGGGGAGGGGAGGGGAGGGGAGGGGAGGGGAGGGGAGGGGAGGGGAGGGGAGGGGAGGGGAGGGGAGGGGAGGGGAGGGGAGGGGAGGGGAGGGGAGGGGAGGGGAGGGGAGGGGAGGGGAGGGGAGGGGAGGGGAGGGGAGGGGAGGGGAGGGGAGGGGAGGGGAGGGGAGGGGAGGGGAGGGGAGGGGAGGGGAGGGGAGGGGAGGGGAGGGGAGGGGAGGGGAGGGGAGGGGAGGGGAGGGGAGGGGAGGGGAGGGGAGGGGAGGGGAGGGGTGGGGTGGGGTGGGGTGGGGAGGGACTCCTTGCCTGCGCTTACTGCACAGCAGGCTGCTGGCAGTGGTGATGTCAAAGGCCTTGTCTGGGTTCACAGCTGCCGCAATCAGTGTTGCTGCCACACCTAAGAACCACTGGGGTTTGGCTACTGTGTGCTTCGTATTCACCCTACCACATCACCAGTCACACCACAGGCCTTGGCTATGCGCATGCTTTGCCCTTCCACTTTAGCAGTGTGCACATCAGGGAGCAGTGCACCGCGTAATTCCGTTCTACGTGTGTGCTGCAGCTGTACTGTTTCATGGAGGTAACATGTGCTGTATCGTGTTGTGTTGTGATGCTGTGTGGCGCATGTGGGCAACATAACCGGTGCGCAGCCTATGGAAATGTCATCAAGGTAGGAGCGGTGGCTAGCGGTTAGGCAGCCTGCAGCCTGCATCCAATCAGTGGTTGCAAAAAGGAAGCCACGCTGAGGTTTGGATCAGCCTGTTGTGGTCCGACGTTACTGCAGTTCTAAGGTCCTGAGCTGCATTGTGATGCTGTCAGGAGCGCAATGTGCTCAGCCTTCTTGTTGTCTTCTATGTGTGTTGTGCACTGGGAGGTGATGGTGGTGGTGCTTTGGGGGGAGGTGGGGGTGCTTGCTCCAGGCTGCAAGGTAGTGAGAATGAAGGTGAGTGTGGTTGTTATGGAAGAGGGGGATAGGTGTGCCCAAAGAAGTGCAGCAAAGAAGTTCATGCAAGAAGCGCTCCTGGCTGCTCCTTGCTGCGCTGCCTAGCTGCTTCCCTTGGCTGCACTTCCTGGCTCTTGCGCTAATGTTGTGCAGAGCAACAGACGAGTAATGGGCATGTTAGCAAGGGCAAGGTGCAAGGTGCAAGGTGCGGGGGCATCCTCCTAATCCTCTTCCTCATCGGTCTCCAATGGGGCCCCGTCCTAGCAAACGACAAGTTGTTATCTCGCTAGCTGATTCACAGCGCACCTTTCACTTTGCTATTCTTCCTCTTGCTCCTTTCGCTGGACCTTGGCGCATGTTTGCTATGGCTGGTCGCGCATGCTGTGAGCTTCAAGCCACACAGTCTATCATCAGTGGTGGCTGCTGGCAGGCGACGGCTGGCTGGCTTGTGGCTGCGATTTGCTGTTGGCTGCTCCTGGCTGCTCCTGGCTGCTCCTGGCTGCTATATGCATCATGCCAGTTTGGCGGGGCAGTCTCATTTCCTTCGCGGTCCCTCAGCGAAACCTTCGAGTGTGACATGCGAGTTGGCGCATCGGATGTGCACTGGCACCAAGGCCTTGAGGCTGTAACATAGCTTGCACAGGCACTAAACCTTGGGCTGCTTTGCTGTGCCTGGTTTGCCTCTTTCTCTGACCAAGGTGCATGATGATGCCACACTAGTTAAACTAGGTTCGTTCAACTCGACTAGATGGCCTTAAACTAGGTTAAGTCTGATAACTGACTAGTTTGGTCGTTTAACTCATGTACCCCTGGTGTAGGGAGAGGGGTGATGAAATGCCAGCCACACTGTTTTCATAGGACTTTCATCGGACGTAATGCATGATCAGCACCTGGCTCTGATCAGTTTCTCGGTAGCCAAACCAGGTAGGGTCCGGTTTGTGGTGATGGTGGCTGCTTGGTGGGTTTGCTCAATTCACAAATGTAGTTGTAATGCACAAGGTTGTTGCTCGCTTCGTCGCATTGCTGCCTTGCCAACCTTTTGCAGTGTTGCTTGTTGCATGCCGTGTTGCTTGTTGCTCGTCATGGTAGCATTCAGTGTAGGGTCCTTGTAACGATATGCATGCCTCCATGATTCTGGTTTCTAGCCGCAGTCTACCGTGTAGGCGCTGTTAGTCAAGCTCGTAATAATAATGTATTGAATAAAAATGTACGCCCCGCCCCGCCCCTCATGCCTGCCCATAGCCTTGTCACATAGCATGGTATGCTACTAACAACTCGCGTGGCATGGGTCATTGTAACACACCAGGTTGATTGTGTTTTATGGTTGCTACTGTGTGGTGTGTTACCTGGTGTGATGCAGTGTGATATGGTACCAGGTTAGTTGTGCTAATTCTCACATGGTGGTGTCTCACCTGCTCTGTTGCCCTGGGCTTGCCAGATGCAGGTGCCCCACGCTCACATGACATGCTTGCCATTGCAGCCGCTGCCCGCTGCTGTCAAGGGGCTGCAGGCACAGCCATCCCTGGAGGGAGTGGGGCAGGGATTTGGTGGGGAGGGCTGGGAGGGGTGGATGGGGGTAGGAGGGGGTAGGAGGGGGGTGGGAGGGTGGGGTGGGAGGAGGAGGGAGAGGGGGGGACAAGGACTGGGCTAGGGAAAGGAGGGGGACACGATGGGCTAGTTAGTGCTAGGAGGCTCGGAGGCTGGGTAAGCGGGGTGAGCTGGGCTCGTTTGGCCCGGCAGATTGGACACTCCTTCGTGGGCCCTCACCTGCATCAGCCATCAGTTGGTGCGCCTTGGACAGTGTCCTAGTTTTCATGTGGTTCACCGGTTGCTGTTTGTGCTAATCAATGACAGTTGGCTTGTTTGTGGTGGTGACGCAATGCCACGATGCCACGATGCGCCCACCATTTCAGCGATGCAGCGTTGCCGCAAACAGTTTCAAGTGCCATCACATCCTCGTCCACCGGCCTGCTACATTGGCAAGATTGGTGTGGACAGTGAGCACGTACTTTACCCGTGTCTATGATAGGTAGTTGACCTGGGTTAGTGGTTGGAGTCACGGTCTGTACAGGGGACACAGAAGGCCCACTCACCGCTACGTCGGTTGATTAAGTGATGCATGAAGAATGCCCCAGTCTGCTTGCACCCTTGGGACTGACAGCAACCTTCGATTTTAGCAGCTTGTTGACTACCATTTATAGCTCTGGCCCCCAGTACTAGCCTCTACTTAGCAAAGTTGACAACCCGAGAACACCAGTAATGGGTTTGACAGCCCCCCTCAACCCCGTTGTAAGCAAGCAAGCATGCACAGTATGCAAGGCAGATGCAGGATAATTTGAACAGCAGCGCAACTGCAACAACGCATCAGCACATGTCTAAGTCTGGTGATACTTGTGGTGACAGCACATGGGCGATGAATTTGCTAAGCAACTGCACGACAATGAAACATGGACACATCTCCGCACTAAGTATGTGAGAAGAAGACATGATGAAATATGCACATGGGCTACATGGCTGAGATCCATGTGCGACCTCCCCAAGGTATCAATCATGCAATCCGCTAGCTCACATGCTGTGTATATGTTGTGAGCATGCACAAGTCCGTGTCCATGTGCAAGACACCCGTTCCTCTCCTCCCTCACAAACTCCAGCAGGCACGCAGGGGTCAAGCCAGTACGGCTGACTGGCTGCCATCAGCCCTAATGCCTCGACTTCTCTCCACCTCTTGCCAGCAAACGCCCGTTCCAACTGACAGTCTTCCAGTCATCACGGCTCTCAGGCTGCAGGCTGTTGTACAAGGGGGCTGTCGTGGCCAGTGAAAGAGGTGGAGAGGGCTGACCGGTGCAGGAACTCCGCCTGGTAGGCTACTTGGGGGCTAGGCTGTGCGAGGTCAAGGGGTCGTCTGGGCCGCTACCAGGAGCACACCAGCCGCTGCTTGGAGTCAGCCCTCAATGTGGGCTGCATGGGCCTAGCAGCGGGGGGCCTGGCCGAGCTGGCTTGATAGCCGGGTGGCCGTCCATGCTTGCCTTATGGCTGGGCCTTGCTGAAAGTCTGGACTGTGATGGAGACCTTGGGAGAGGGGGGCGGTGGAGTGGGGCGAGGTGGGCTGGGCTTGGGTGGAGGCTTGGGCGGCTTGGGGCTCGGGGAGGGCGTGGGAGCAGCAGGCTTCGGTGGGGGGGGTGTCTTAGGGCCAGTGGGTCCAGGAGGGGCTGGAGTAGGGGGTTTGGGGCTGGGGCTGGGGGCAGGTTTGATGGCAGGGGAGGGTGGTCGGGCAGGGGAGGGCTTGGTCTGTGGTGGGGGGGAGGCCGGGGTGGGGCTGGATGGTGAGGGTGATGCGGCGGGTGAGGGTGTGAGAGGGGTGGGGGATGGGGGGGTGGGGGTGGGGGGAGGGGGGGTGGTGGGGGGGGGGGGGAGGGGGGGTGGGGAATGGGGTGGGGGTGGGGGTGGAAGGGACAGGGGATGGAGGTGAGGGGGAGGGGGAGGGAGATGACCCAGGTGAGGGGGGCAACCCAGGTGAGGGGGAGGGGGTTGACCCAGGTGAGGGGGAGGGGGTTGACCCAGGTGAGGGGGAGGGGGTTGACCCAGGTGAGGGGGAGGGGGTTGACCCAGGTGAGGGGGAGGGGGATGACCCAGGTGAGGGGGAGGGGGTTGACCCAGGTGAGGGGGGCAACCCAGGTGAGGGGGGCAACCCAGGTGAGGGGGAGGACGGACTTGGCGAGGGGCGGTTGTTAGGGCACGCGCATGGGCCTTGTACAGCAGCCAGGGCATCAGCTGAGGCAGTAGCAATTGCCTGCATGCAATGGCACATCAAGGCATGAGCGTCAACCGAGTCACCCCACACCACCGACAAACAGAACAAAAGCAGGTGCAGCACTGGGGAAGAAACCAGAACTGTGCCGTTGGCTGGAAAGGTCATGATCCACCGTGGATTTCTGTTTCAACTGAACCTCCACACCCCCAAACCCCACCCCACACCTCCCGGACCCCCTGCCGCACTTACAGTGGCCACCGCTGTGGCTACCACTGTTTCCTGGTACTGAATAGACTGCCCAGTGCCACACGCCTGGATGGCCGCACTGGCCGTCGCCGTGGCTGCGTTGTCAGCACAGCATGGGGTATGGCAGGCATGGGTTTCAGGTTCCATTGCAGGGGGATGGGCATGGGCGGTGGCTGCACACATGCCCTTGCATGCTGAACACACCAGCAGTGTGGGGCTGGCTGGTGAGCCGGGCTGTGCTACCTCAACAAATGCATGGGAAGCAGGCATGCAGGCATGCAGGGGCAAGGGCTGTGGGGAGAAAGATGCAAGCAGGGGAGAGAGGGCTGTGGGGAGGGGAGCGACTGTGCCACTAAACGAACCTACCAATCGTGGTTTGCCAGGCTTCGGCCGTGGCATAAGAAGACGCCTGCAAGCAGAAACAGGGCAGCAGTAGTGTGGGTGGAGGCTGGAGCTGGCTCCTGTGTGGTTGGGGGCAGGGTGGGCGTGAGAGGCCGAGTGTGGCAGAGTGAGAGGCCGAGTGTGGCAGAGTGAGGGACCGAGTGTAGCTGAGTGAGAGGCAGCGTGTGGCAGAGTAAGAGGCCAGGGCAGCGCGACCCATCTGACCGCTTGGCATCCATTGCTTGCGGTGGCCAGTGCGCTGGCTATGGCGCGAGCAACCGCCGTGGCGACCACGGAGGAGGAGGCGGAGGCATAGCCGCAGGAGTATCCGTTGCCTGCAGCGGAAGGTCAGCAGCAAGGTCAGCGGCAGAGGGGGGCTCACGCAAGTGGCACACAACCAGTGATTGGCATTTGATATCCTACTTACTATGTAGTGACCTGATGTAATGTAATGGTGTAACAGCGCAGTCCATGGGCCTATCTGTCTCACAACAACTGTTGGTGTGGCGCATGCAGGCAGCCGGCAGGGGTCGTAGGAGCATCAGGCAGCAGAGGGGCCCGGGCACTGCAGGGTCTGTGTGCCTCACCTGATGTCACCACAGACAGCGAGGCGGACAGAGTGCCCTTGGCCACGGCTGTGGCGATTGCCTGCAGGCACCAGGTTCCCTGGGGCTGTGAAGCTGGGAGCCTTAGGAGGAGAGCATTAGGAGAAATAGCAGCAGCAGCAGCAATAGTAGCAGCAGCAGCAGCAATAGCAGCAGCATGAATAGCAGCAGCAGCAATAGCAGCAGCATGAATAGCAGCAGCATGAATAGCAGCAGCAGCAATAGCAGCAGCAGCTATAGCAGCAGCAATAGTAGCAGCAGCAGCAGCAATAGCAGCAGCATGAATAGCAGCAGCATGAATAGCAGCAGCATGAATAGCAGCAGCAGCTATAGCAGCAGCAGCAATAGCAGCAGCAGCTATAGCAGCAGCATGAATAGCAGCAGCATGAATAGCAGCAGCAGCAATAGCAGCAGCAGCTATAGCAGCAACAATAGTAGCAGCAGCAGCAGCAATAGCAGCAGCATGAATAGCAGCAGCAGCATGAATAGCAGCAGCAGCAATAGCAGCAACAGCTATAGCAGCAGCATGAATAGCAGCAGCAGCAATAGCAGCAGCATGAATAGCAGCAGCATGAATAGCAGCAGCAGCAATAGCAGCAGCAGCTATAGCAGCAGCAGCAGCAGCAGCAGCAACAGCAGCAATAGCAGCAGCAATAGCAGCAGCAGCAACAGCAGCAATAGCAGCAGCAATAGCAGCAGCAGCAGCAGCAGCAGCAGGCTGCCTGCCTCAGCCTCACCTGGGCCATGGCTCTTGCTGAGGCGGATACATCAGCTTGGCTGCCACACACCTGAAGGTGCAGCAGGTGAGTGCCAAGTCAGTCCATGCTCAGCAGCATAGGTGCACAATTGATCACGAGCCCCCGTTGGCACAAGTAGCTAGGAGGCTGAGCACCAGCTGTTCTCATCACTGCATCCCAGGCTCTAGAGCAAGTAACAGCAGATGGGCAATTGTAAGGTGCATGGGCAGGATTTGAGCAGTTGTACTACTACAAGGGGTCTGGCAGCATATAGAAGCAGTGGTGAACAACAGGCTTGCCAGGCAGCTCTCTCCAAGCTGTAGCCTGGTTCAGTTGCTGGTGGTGTGCCGGCTGTAAGGGCCCGGTGCCATGCTCCTGCAGTGCCAAGCCTTCTCCAATAGTGCCCAACACGGCTGGGTCGGTGTGGGCTCCAATCCGCTACCGGACTGTGGCCTGTCAGCAGGTGTGGGTCAGAAGGCCTGCGGATCGGGACCCACCGCAGAGACAGCGGTCTCCACAGCGCGTGTGGTGGTTGTGGCTGCCTCTTGACCGGAGTTGTCCACGGGGGCTGCACAGGTGGGCAGGGCAGGCGCCCAGGTGGGTGATGAAAGACGGGCAAGCAGGCAGGCAGGCAGGTGGGCGTAGGTGAGGTGTGCAAGGGTGAAGGCAGGCGATCAGGTCAACACTTGCACATGGCTCTGACACATTGATGATCATTTCCATTTCTTCTTGCTTACTGACCAGCCAGACAGGGACGAGGCTGTGGCCAGATCATGCTGTAAGTCCAGGATGCGCCCTAGCCCCACTTCGGGGTCGCAAAGGCATGACAACAGGGTGGGTGCGCGTCAACGTCGCACGACGTCAGCCGTCGGTGCGTTCAGTGCGTGCCGCAAGGATGCGCGACAGAGGGATGTGAGCGCTCGACCGCGACACCCGCAGATTCATATCGTCGGCTCGCCAACCCAACTGCCGGCGGCCAGAACGCTGCGCACTCGCACCTGTTTTGGGCGGCAGCGGGACAGGTGGCCACCAGGATGGGAACGGGAATTGTTGCAGCGCGCGCCGATTGATACGCAGGGTTCCGCCTGGCGCACCGATCAAGGTTCATTCTTCCGTCAGCTTTGCCGCGGCTGTAGAAGTGTCAATGCGCGGTAGGCTGCTCATTTCGCATGGAGCCGATCAATGCGCCACCGTGTCCCGGTCCCGCAGCATTCACCCATTCCCGCTCACGCACCCTGCGAGGCGTGTGCCACTGCGCTTGACATGATCATTGCCATCACGATGAACTGTGGCAAAGCAACCGCCACGGCGGTGAAAGGAAGGCGGGTCATTATGAAGCCGATACGGCCCTAGTGAGCTAGAGGGAGGGTGCGCAGTGTATCTTGGCGCCATCGATCAGTATAACTAGTGTGGCACATTTCAAAAATCAAGGTCATATTCAAGTTGACTTAGTGGCATAAAGATTGGCGCAAACAAGGCAGCCTCGCATCCAGCCTCATGACCATGGCAGGTTAAGGCTGGGATGAGTTTGGTGAAGGCAGCCCCTCAGCCAGTGGTACAGCAGTGGGAAGGGGGTCAACTGCAGTCTTCAGCCTCAGTTGAACAGTGGCATGGCTTGGCTGAAGCTTGCAGGTCAAACAGGTCAGTGGTCAGGCAGGTGTGGCAGGTGCAAGTCCTGGTCGGTAAGCTGCAGGTCCCTGTGACCCGGTGCCAGTGCATAAGAGCTGGCCATGGCTCTCTGTCCCTGACACTGAGCTGTGCATCAGGTGTGAGGTGCTAGGTGCCAGCTCAGGATACGAAACCCCTCCTGCCAGAAGGCTCACCGCCTGGCAGCCGTTGCTAGCGGCGGCAAAGGCGGACGCCATCGCCAAAGCCACAGCCTCAGCTGCAACATAGACACGACAGCAGGAAGGGTGGAGGATGCCAGTGGAAGGAGAGGAAGGGAAACAAGAGGGAGGAAGGGTGCAGACTAGGGCCAATGAGGTGGTGACCCTTTGCCTGGTAGACATTGGTGAGAGGGAGGCAGGAGGGGCTGACAAGGTGGCAACCTCGTTTGCCCTAGTCTGCATCCCTCCTCCTCCTGACAGGTGGTGACCTATGCCTGATCAACGTTTGTAAGGAGGGAGGGAGGCAGGGAGGGGCTCACTGTCAGCGGAGCTGCTAGCTACATGAAAGCTGTGAGTGGCTCGGTGGAGCATGACACCTTGGGCCAATGGCTATGAAGATGTGAACGCTGGTGGTGCCCGGCAGGGTGAGGTGGCCTTGCACCAGTGTGCTTGCCTGGCAGCTGTGGCATTGCGATTGCTGTGCCGCCTGCTCACCAACGGCAGAGGCAGTGGAGGTGGAGCCACCGCAGCCAGACCCGCCACCTGGCACTCGGCAGTGGCACATCAGGGTGTGAGGTCTAGTAGCATGCAACCTGGGGTGTGGGGCGCATGGGGACCCAGTCAGCAGAGGGCAGGAGGTGGTCGTGGGGCAAATGCAGGTGGTGTGGTTGAGAGGACCGCTTCTGCTGCTTGCCTGCTGCTGCATGGGGGTGGTGGATAGAGGCAGGCAGAGGAGCGGCAGTGACAAAGAGGCAAGGGATGTGCATGGAGGGACAGGCAATGGTACGATGAGGGCGAGGTGAGGGAGGATGAGGGCGATGTGGTGCCACCATCCACTGCTGCTCACTGCTGCTGGTGACGTCACACTGCTGGTGATGTAGGCAGTTGTGGTTGCAGTGGCCACTGCTGAGGCGCAAGCATACGCCGCAGCTTCCACAGTGGCGCTGCCCCCACACACCTGCAGGGCAACAGCAACAACAGCAGCAGCAGAGTGCCATCTATGTGTCAGGGTCAGATGCTGTGGTGGTGAGATGCGAGGGTGTAGAGGGGGCTAGGAGGGAAGGCAGAAGAAGAGTATGAACAGCATGGTTCAGCTGAGATGTGCATGCCAGCGGCCACATTGAGGGGTGGTGCCCAGCGGTCAGCCGTTGACCACCAGACATCATAAGATGCCCACCATCAGCAAGCATTAGGGTAGTGGACGTCAAGGCATTGTACAGGGATGTCAACAATGTTGCTTACGGTGCACCAGGTGCCGGCCAGCAAGTGGGGGTAAATGGTTGACCACAACTAGGTGAGGTTAGTCACAGCACTCACCGCGGCTACGGCCTTGTACACGGCAGAGGAAGCATGGTTGGCAGCTCCTGCAGCAGCCTGCCGTGCCTTTTTGGTGTCAATGCTGCCTGCAGCATAGATACATTGATTGTGCAGAGGGTGCCTGTCACGGCTTGGTGTGCAGACTAGAGGTTCTGACAGTGGCTACAGGCTGGACACTACAGGAAAGACACAAAGCTGTGACCTCAAATGCATTCAAAAACTGATCTCCAAAAATGTGACTTTCAGCACAGTCCATCGCGGCACCGACGCAGCGTCACTGACCTGGCCTGCGACCGCGGCGCTTGGTACGACATGAAATTGCATGGTGCGACAAGTCCCAGCGCGGTGGTGTGCGCGCTCCTGGCTCTGCTCCTGGCAGCAGGTGCTCTAGCTCATACAGCAGGTGGGAGTCTGCGTGGTCAGGTTGCGGATGTCCGAGGGGATAGCACAAGCCTCGCCTCACCAAGGCACATCGGGGCAATCATTGTAGCTTGCTAGAGCCTCGAGCCTATCGCTAACGCACTGCAGAACGCGACCCTGCCGGAGGGAGGCGCGCAGTCAATCGTCGCCATCTCAAGCAGTCCACGCCGCCTTCACCAGGGGGTGAGCGGCCCACTGAGACAGACAGGAGGTCGAATGCATCGCTGGCGATGCTTGATTTGACACCCGGCAGTTGATTTCACGAGCCTACGCCGCGAGTGGTGCGCCGAGCTCGTTAGCATAGCGAGCCGCAGCCTGACGTGGTGTGATGGCCGTAAACATCTGTGCCCGCCGCCGCCAGGATAAGTGCAGTCCACTTCGCCAATGCCACCGCCTCAGCATCCCCGGCTGAGCAGCAGTCAGCCATTGTTTTCCCACCCGGACAATCCCGCCGCTCACACCGCAGGTGGCGATTCACTGAACCAGGCAGCGCAAACTGCGAGTAGCAACACCGTCAACGCTGTCACGGACGCTGTTGCAGCGGTATGCGCGACCCTGTCGCCTTCCTTGTATGCGTGTTGCGATAACCCGTATGATGGTGACAGAAGTTATGTAATCATTAGTCTGGTGCAGATGCTTGGCATGTACAGCTACATGGGTTGCTTGCCCTTTGGCATCTCGAACGACCCCAAGTAGCAGGAGCTACTGCTGCATTGAATCCTTCACTTCGTGTGCTGCATGCTCATGCACACTTGAGCATAGCCTACTGCGCCTGCACCCCTTTGCGAACATAGCTCCCCGTCCTCCTACATGCAACAGACATGCAAGCCAAGTTGATGCACGCAGCAGTGTTGCATGCATGCCCACAATGCAGTTGTGTGGAGGCCGCCTGAATGTTGAAGCTGCTACATCCCAGCTGACGGGCCAAGTGGCAAACGCGACGGGTCAGGTGAGTTGTGTTCAGCCAAAAGCCCAAAGCCTTTCATGCACAGAGCCATTGAAGCCCAACGCCATCGCACTGAATGAGGCAATGGTTTGAGGAGTGATTTGTAGCCTGCAGCCCTGCATGTCCAGCTACTACGCATCAACCTGACATGCTGGGTGCCTTGTCGATAGTACAGTTGCTGAGCTTGAAATGCTGCTTGCCTACCACTGCAGGCGTATGCTCAAGCAGTGGGCTCATTGCCCAACTCAGGTGATACGCACCTGAATCAGCAGCAACCTTGTCAGCGCACCTCGTCAGCGCCTGCACCATGTGTGCGCCTGCTGTGTATGCTTCAGCAGCATGAAAGAATCTATGCACTGGAGTGCTGCTGGCGCCAGCATGGCAACAATGACTGCATGACAGCCCTTTCTCCATGCAGATACACAGCCCATGCATTGTCTGTACATAGTCTATTCCCTACACCTTCCACATGTGCATCGCAAGCTCCCTTGCCTTTCATCCCGCCTGCCTGCCTTCCCATCACGGCCAACTTTCATATAGAAAGTGTGAACCCTCAAATGATCAACTGCCCCTGTTGGTCCATGCCCTGTAGGCTGTGGTGTCGTGAGGGCAACATCCAGCCGTTTGGGGGAGTCAGTGGCACAGGCGCTCAGCTCAGCCTTCTCCAGTGTCACCAGCGCCTGCCAGCAGGTCAGCGGGACTGGGCCTGTGAGGTTGTCGGGGTGGGCAGCCCCTGGGCAAGTCTCAGCACCCCGGCTTGACCCTAACTTCAGTCCTGCTCTCAAAGGCCATGTTGCATGTCCATGTTCCGTCAGGTTGTGTGAGTTTTAGAGTAATAGGGTGCGTGGCAGAAGAAGGTGACAGAAGGTACATGCCAAAAGAAGCCAACCAAGCAAACAACCGCTGTGCCACTACCCTCGTCCCAGCTGCTCACCCTGCCCCCCTGACCCTGCATGTTTAAGACTGCTGCTGCCACTGCTGCTGCTGTCACCGCTGCAGGTCACCGATGCTGGTGCGCCTACATTCCGTGATAGCGTGGCGAACGCCATTGCCTCTGCGGTTGACGGGGCGTGTGGGAGGGGAGAGGGCCTGGACAGCCTGGTCACGCAAATCAAGAGCGCAGTAGGCCCGGTGCGTTGACAGCAGGCAGGTTGGGAGTGTGATGGGGATGGGGGTGAGGGGTGAGGAGGGTGGGTGGAGGTGGTTGCATTGAAGGGCCAGCAGCATAGACAAAGGCGATGGCAAAGATACTCGCATGCTGGATATCACATACAGGCACTAGCACATACAGTTTGACTATTCAAGCACTAGTAGTCATGCAGCAGCTGCATGCTAGACATATGGAAAAAGAGGGGTTCACAGGAAAATAATCCATAGTCGATGAATTCTTTTGTACAACACAAACTACTTTTGTAATCAGTTATGTGAAACAGCATTGGTTTGACTATGAAGCAGTATAGGACACAATCGTGGCTGCTTTGCCAGGCCCAGTGAAAGTTGTTCTGTTAAATTCACTACTGTTTATATTGCTGTGCCAGGCCCGGTTTAATGTTAACCATCAGTCCATATATTCCGTCAAATGACTAACAAGGATTACCGCATATGGCATGAAGCACAGCAGTTGTTTAAGCAATGCCTGGAGGCATGCTCCCAGGCATGCCTGGAGGTGTGAGGGGCACATCATGTGGTGACAGCAGCCCTTGCTCAGCAGCCAGCATGCTCATCAGTTGAGGAGAATGCAGCCAATACGCCTGTTGGTTCTTTTTGCCCGTCCAGGTCATGGCTGTGGTCCTGCTGACCAAGTTGAACCGGGGCTCGTGCGTCTGCTCAGCTCTCGCCGCCTCCGCGCGCCCATCTCTGTCCCCCTCCTTGCACATCCTTACTCATCGCCATACCCAGATTATCCCCGTGTCCACGAGCATGCAGCCCTTGCATGGGTCCAGCTTGCTGCACAGCATGCGGGCACTTTTGATGGCCATGGACAGCTCTACAGCTCAAACCCCACTCGACCAGCCCACTCGGCACCTGATGCAGACGTCTAGCCCTGGCTCGAGCCCTGGACCCCCCACCTCACCCTCATCACCTGACCAGGGACCACCAGCCCCACCAGCCCCATACTCTCCGGGCCAACCAGCGAACAACAGCGCCGCATACGCACCACAGCCACAGCCTCAGCCTCAGCCTCAGCCTGAGCAGCCCGCAGCCCCAGCCACTGCTTTGCCTACCTTCAGCGGCGGCTCCTTCACAGCCCCAAGCATCAGTGGTGGCGGCTTCACACTGCCATCTATAGGGGTCGGTGGCTACCCTTACGGACCAGTGGTAGTGGTGCCCTCCCCCTCCTCCCCCTCCCCTACGCCCCCTTCACCATCTCCTCCTTCTCCCCCCTCCCCCTACGCTCCCTCCTCCCCTAGCCCCTATGCAGCATACGCACAGCAGAGATCAGCCAGCCCTTCATCCTCTTCGCCTTCCTCGGGAAGCTCGGGGGGCAGTTATGCTCTGTATACCCCTCCTTCTCCGCGCCCATCGCCACCGCCCTCCCCCTCCTCTCTGTCACCGTCACCAGGCCCTTCCTCCCCACCCACTTCTCCCTCTCCACCCTCCTCTCCCTCTCCCTCTTCACCTGCTTCTGGCTCTTCCCCTTCCTCTCCTAGCCCATCACCAGGTGCCCGCTCTACTACCAGCCCCAGTCCAACAGCATCCTCATCTTCTCCCCCCTCCCCCTCCTCCCCCTCCTCCCCCTCCTCCCCCTCCTCCCCTTCCTCCCCCTCCTCCCCCTCCTCCCCCTCCTCCCCCTCCTCCCCCTCCTCCCCCAGCCCAGCTCCAGCAAGCGCAGCCCGCTCGTCATCCAGCCCCTCGCCCTCCTCCCCCTCCTCCCCCTCCTCCCCCTCCTCCCCCAGCCCAGCTTCAGCGACCGCAGCCCGCTCGTCATCCAGCCCCTCCCCCTCCTCCCCCTCCTCCCCCAGCCCAGCTCCAGCAAGCGCAGCCCGCTCGTCATCCAGCCCCTCCCCCTCCTCCCCCTCCTCCCCCTCCTCCCCTTCCTCCCCCTCCTCCCCCTCCTCCCCCAGCCCAGCGACCGCAGCCCGCTTGTCATCCAGCCCCTCCCCCTCCCCCTCCTCCCCCTCCTCCCCCTCCTCCCCCTCCTCCCCTTCTTCCCCCTTCTTCCCATCTTCCCCCAGCCCAGCTCCAACAGCCGCAGCCCGTTCTCCATCCAGCCCTAGCCCTCCAACCACCTCTCCCTCCCCCCAAAGCTCAAGAGGCAGCCCCAGCTCACCACAAGGCTCCTCCCCTCCTTCCAGCCCTACACCACCAGCTCCTCCCCGCAGCCCAAACCTAGGAGCTACCCCACCCAGCCCCTCGTCCTCTTCTTCACCAGCTTCCCCCCGCCCAGCCACCCCTCCCAGTGGCAACCCACCCAGCCCTGCTGCCACGCCACAACCGCCTTTCACACCATCCAGCCCGCCCTCCAGCCCAGCATCTCAGCCACCACGCAGCCCTGGAGCACAGCCATCCAGCCCACCTGCAAGCCGTGCAGCTGCGTCCCCACCTGCCTCCAGCTCCCCCTCCGGACCCAGCTCGCCCCCCAACAGGCCCGCCAGCAGCCCTCCCTCAGGCCCTCAGGCCCCAGCCACAACGCAGCAGCCCAGCAGCCCAAGCATCGCTGCAAAGGCCTCACCCGTCAATGCAGCCCCACCAGGGCCTACCACCCAGCCTCCCTCTGCACCCAGCAACAGCAGAAGCAGCAGCCCAGGCAGTGCTCCTAGCAGTGTCTCTACCCCTAGCAGCTCAGGCCCTCAACCCTCGCAGCAAACCCCGGGCCCCGGAGCACCTGCTGCATTATCCTCAGCAGCACCTGCTGCCACACCTTCCGCACCATCCAATGCGGGTGGCACACCAGCAACTGCTGCCACGCGTGCGCCCACATCCTCCACACCAGCAAACACTGGGGCCAGCCCAGCTGCAGGCTCACGAGCTGCTGCACCCTCCACTGCCTCCAGCGCTCCCACACCCGCATCTACCAACACTGCCAGCACAGGCCCAGCGCAGGGCGTCGTTGCCGGGACTGGGGCTCGTGGCAACACTGGAGCTCCCTCTGCTGCAGCGGCTCCCTCTGCCCCGGCCGCTGCCCGCTCAGCCAATGCTGTTCCCATCACCAGGACCCCATCCACCAGCGCTGCCGCAGGGCCAGTCGCAGCCGCTGTCACCCCAGCCGCAGCCCCAGTTGCCGCCAGGCCAGCTTCCATCGGAGCTGCACCTGCATTGGCTGGGGCAGGCCGCGCACCAGCAGCTGCGGGGGCTGGTCGGAGCGGTGGAGGCAATACCTTGGGGGGCGGTGGCTTGGGGGGTGGGTTGGGGGGAGGTGGGCTCAGCGGCAGCAGGGGCGCTGTGGGTGGGGTGGGCGGCGGGGGCTTGGATGGTGGCTTGGGGGGCGGCGGTCTGGGTGGCGGAGGGCGGGGTGGGGGGGTGGGGGGGGTGGGTGGTGGTCTGGGTGGTGGGGGCCTGGGCGGCGGCTTGGGTGGGGTGGGTGGTGGTCTGGGTGGCGGGGGGAGGGGTGGTGGCTTCGGGGGCGGGGGACTGCCAGGGGGTGGTGGATTTGGTGGTGGGGGTGGTGGATTTGGTGGTGGGGGAGGTGGGTTTGGAGGGGGAGGGGGTGGGGGAGGGGGCAGGGGCTGAGCAGCTAGATCTTCATAGACCAGCAGTCCTTGCCCAGTTAGCCAGGCTCCTGTCCTGCCTTGAGCATCAGTGAGCCACAGACGGCTAAAAGATCAAGCTTTCAGCCACTTTGCATACCACAGCCCAACATCCCTTACCTTGCACCCCTCACACTTTGGCAGCACTTGGTAGCAGTCACTTCAGCAACAGTCTCATAGTTGTCATCGTTGTCAGTTGTGGTAGTTATTGCACGCAGGACAATGGCATGTCAGGACATGTCTCACACACCTGCTGAGGACCCACTTATCATTTGCATCTCTGCTATCCAGCTGAGGGCCAGTACACTTGCATTGCTGGGCAGGTGGGGCCTGCGCCATTGAGAGGCCTGGCCCACCCAGCCTTCCACACCTGGTTACAACTGCTGCGCAACGCTCACATATGTATGTTCCTCTATCAAGCCACAGCTGGACACGTGCTCATGCATCTGTACGCTCGGCGCTATGATCAATGGGCGTGATATTGGTCATGGATGTGTCCCGAGCATGTAATGCTTGCACGGGTCTTCAATTGTGTGGCATTCTCATGTCGATGTATTGGAGGCCCAACGCCAATGGCTAAGCCGCCTGTGTACTACAGCTTCGGCGTGCCCCGTTACATGGCAAATGCATTCCAGCCCCAGCCATTCCCAGCCCAATTATTTTCCCAACCCGGCGTGCAACATGTGCCAAACGAAGGAAGTTTTGTTGGTCCCACACACCGCGGGTGGTGTTTTGTATAAATGAACCAAGCTTTGCACACAATGCATACAGGCATAGTGGACACGTGCACAGACAGACAAGTAGCGGCATATGAAGTGATGGCAGCAGGACACCATGCAATCTCACCTCTTACCTCTAACACAGTCCTTTTCTCAGTCTTTTACCTTTGGGGTTGGCTTGTATGCACCCAAGCCCTGCCTCCTTTGTGTAACAACTACTACTACCATGCTCCACCCTCAGCATTGGACAGCAGCCAGCTTGTATGCCACCACAGGTTCAGGTGCAACCGCTGCCTGTAGCTCCCCTTCTTGTAGAGCATCATCTCCGTGCTGAGATCCGAGCTGCCGTGGCCAAGGATGTGATTGGCAGCCCAGGCAGACACACTCACACACTCCCACCATGTTCACTCCACTGCCTGTGCAGGCCATCTCCTCGGCTTGCAGTGCCGCATTGAAGGCAGTACAAGGGCCATGCAGCTGCCCCGCAGCTTCCTCCCCTTCACCCCCCTCCTCGTCCTCCTCCTCCCCTTCCCCGTACACCTCTCCACCAAGCCCTGACACGCCCAGCGCCCCCTCCACATCACCAAGCACTGTCAACGGTGGCTCCTTCACGTTGCCCACGGCAAGTGGCATTATCGCTAACCAGGCATCGCCTCGCCGCGCCTCGCCTTGCACCGCCGTGGACACATTGCATGGGCGCCTCATACCAGCTAGCATGTCAGGTCAATCTGGTAAGAACCATGTCACGGCCTTGCATCTGCTGCCCCTGCTGTAGGTGGAGGGCGGCAGCTTCTCAGCCCCATCAACATCTGGAGGACAGGTAGCCACAACAGGACCCTACTCCAGCCCCAGCCCCAGCCCCAGCCCCAGCCCCAGCCCCGACAACACAAACGTGACCTCGCCAAGCCCAGACCCTCCTGCCCCTGACCTCGCTAGCCCCTACAGCCCTACCCCCTCTCCTACCCCCTCCTCAGGCATCAGCAGTGGGGGTGGCAGTGCCCCCACCCCCACCACCGCCAGCTCTGCCCCGGCTGCTGCTGCTGCCGCCCCTGCATCTGGTGGTGGTCAGGTGGCAGGAGGCACCGCGATGCCCGGCTCTACAGGGGGCACGGCCAGGAACGCCACACGCCCTGTAGGCCGCAACGGAACTGCCACAGCGCCGCCCCCGCCCTCCCCATCGCCCTCACCGTCCCGAGGATCTTTTAATTCCACCTCCAGGTCCCCACCCAATGGTACTCCCGGCAGCAGCTCAAGAGGACCGTCCCCCTCCCCTTCATCACCGCCCAGCAACACGAGGAACAGCTCGTCTGCAGCAAACCGGGTGGAGTCTTCAAGTGGCGTGCGCTCAAGCCCACCAGCCTCCCCATCACCCAACAGCCCCTCTCCCTCGCCCTTCAGGTCGCCCCCTTCCCCTTCCCCTGGGCGTTCCCCTCCCCCTCCACCTTGGCGCCCTTCTCCCTCCCCCCAGAGGTCAGCACCAAGCCCTTCAGCTCCCCGGGCCTCCAGCCCTCCTCCTTTCATCCCAGCGCCACGCTCCCCTCCCCGCACACCACCACCGCCATCTCGTCCCCCTACTCAGACAACCCCACCCAGTGCTGCGCCCCGTCCAACACCATCCGTGGCGCCAAGGCCAGTTAGCCCTAAGATGAGCTCGTCAGGTTGAGAGTCAGTATGAAGCGGGGGACATGCATGCAGCTAGCATCGGTAGTGCATTGCAGCTGAATGGTGAGTAGCTCATAGTCTCGGACCATGCCCATGTAGACGCCACAGACCATGCATGTGCCTGCATGCCAGAGAACCGGATATCGTGACCTGTGCAACCAGCAAGGATGGGATGTGGGTGGTAGTTCAATAGTGAGGATGCCAGAGTTTATAGTAGGCTTCCTGGTGCAATCAGTGTTGTCATAGACTCCTCATCGTTAGGCAAGCAGTACAGTGCTGTCAGGAGCAATTCGACTTATAGCCTTCTTCAGAGCAGCTATGTAATTGTAGGAGGATGGGGTGCAGCATGTTGCAACGTTTGTAATAATTGGTGCGGACGCCTGCTTTTGTTGCAGATGTTGCCGTAAATGAAAGGATGGTGGAGTGATGGAAACAGTTTTGATGATGCTTGACCCAGACACTCTGCCGACGGTTTCAGTATGCAGCCCAGCCATCGTGTGATTGTCTGATAGATGTGACCACAAATCTGTTGCTTGAGTCTACAGTCAAGCTTTGGGCAAGGCAGAGCACATGCTTGTCTGAGGTCTACACAGCCTAATTATATCCATGCTACCTGAGCCTGCCGTTAAGCTTTAGCAAGGCATAGCATAGCACATGCATAGCACATGCTTGTCTGAGGGTCTACACAGAGTGGGCGGCTGTGCAATGTTGCAAGGCCTCATGGACAAATACTGGTCACATCGGTCACAGTCAAGGCCCTCGTGCCTCTTCATTGCTATATTTGTAGCGAGATGTACTCGGACTGCACCGCTAACGACCCAGCGCAAAGGTCGAAATGCTCCGGACCAAAGTGGGGGCGAGCACCACTGCGTGCGCGCTGCTGGCCCTGCTGCTAGCCTTGCTAGCTCCATCAGCATCAACGGGTGAGAGACGCGACTGCTGCTGGCTGATGTCCGCAGCGTGGTGACAGGAACACGCTGCAGGTGCGATACCCAGCTGGTGATCGTCACGTGCCTGGCACGTCGCAGGAAACTTACCTGACGGACGGAGCCGCGCAGTCAACCGTCGCCACCTTACACAGTCCTCGCCACCTTCACCAGGGGGTGAGCGGTCGATAAGGCCAGGACGCAGGTCGCCTATCATTGCTGGCGCTGCTTGCTTTGACCCCGACTGTTGCTTTCACAATTCTCCGCCGCGAGTGCTGCGAGGAGCTCCGCAGCACTGCGAGCAGCAGCTAGACCTGTTCCGATGGCGATGGCAGCTCTGCCCGCCACGATGTCAACTGCAGTCGGTGTAGCCCAGCCTCAGCCGGATGTGGCCATGCGTTTCCACACCCGGACTGCCCTGCTGCCCATAACGCAGGTGGCGAGGCGCTGAGCCAGGCAGCGCAAAGCGCAGGGGGCAACACCTACAACGCTGTCACGGACGCCGTTGCAGCGGTAAGCAAGTCTAGTAGCAGCCTATAGGGTAGGGCCCATAGGGCAGCTGTCTCCCAGGTGTGACACTGCTTGTTTTCCATTGCAGCTGTGTGGAAGGCGGGAGGGAGTCACCTCTGCCGTCTCTCAGCTGACTGCAGCAGTTGGGAATGCTACTGGCCAGGCCTATGCCCGAGGGGCTGCCTCCCTGCCCAACTCAGGTAAGCGGCCATGCAGGCAACCTAGGACATGGGATGTGCATTTGCATGTGTGTGGTGCTGCTGCCAATGCTGCCACTGCCAACATTGCTGTCGCTGCTTCTGCTTGTGCTGGTTATGAGAGAAAGCAGGACTTGCCACGCACACACACATGGGCATGGAGAGATAACGGGATGCGTGGTACTTACTTAGCTCACCCCAGCTCAGTATACTCCACCCAGCCATTGCTACACCCCTACATTGTATGACATCCACCCCTTCCCCACACCAAGCTGCCAGTTCACCTGTGCAGGCTGCAATGCAATCAGCGACAGCGCAGGAACTTTGGCCAATGCTGTGGCCCAGGCGCTGGCCTCAGCCATCTCAAGTGTATCCAATGCCTGCCGAGCGGTGCGGCTATGCTACAGCTTTGCTGAGTCTTGCTCTGAACAAGTACTGCTGCTGCTGCTGCTGCTTGTGCTGCTGCTGCTGCTGCTGCTGCTGCTGCTGCTGCTGCTGCTGCTGCTGCTGCTGCTGCTGCTGCTGCTGCTGCTGCTGCTGCTGCTGCTGCTGCTGCTGCTGCTGCTGCTGCTGCTGCTGCTGCTGCTGCTGCTGCTTGTGCTGCTGCTGCTTGTGCTGCTGCTGCTGCTGCTTGTGCTGCTGCTGCTGCTTGTGCTGCTGCTGCTGCTTGTGCTGCTGCTGCTGTTGCTTGTGCTGCTGCTGCTGTTGCTTGTGCTGCTGCTGCTGTTGCTTGTGCTGCTGCTGCTGCTGCTTGTGCTGCTGCTGCTGCTGCTTGTGCTGCTGCTGCTGCTGCTTGTGCTGCTGCTGCTGCTGCTTGTGCTGCTGCTGCTGCTGCTGCTGCTTGTGCTGCTGCTGCTGCTGCTGCTTGTGCTGCTGCTGCTGCTGCTGCTGCTTGTGCTGCTGCTGCTGCTGCTGCTTGTGCTGCTGCTGCTGCTGCTGCTTGTGCTGCTGCTGCTGCTGCTTGTGCTGCTGCTGCTGCTGCTTGTGCTGCTGCTGCTGCTGCTTGTGCTGCTGCTGCTGCTGCTGCTGCTGCTGCTGCTTGGGCTGCTGCTGCTGCTGCTGCTGCTGCTTGTGCTGCTGCTTGTGCTGCTGCTGCTGCTGCTGCTGCTGCTGCTGCTGCTGCTGCTGCTGCTGCTGCTGCTGCTGCTGCTGCTGCTGCTGCTGCTGCTGCTTGTGCTGCTGCTGCTGCTGCTTGTGCTGCTTGTGCTGCTGCTTGTGCTGCTGCTGCTGCTTTTGCTGCTGCTGCTGCTTGTGCTGCTGCTGCTGCTGCTTGTGCTGCTGCTGCTGTTGCTTGTGCTGCTGCTGCTGCTGCTTGTGCTGCTTGTGCTGCTGCTTGTGCTGCTGCTGCTGCTGCTTGTGCTGCTTGTGCTGCTGCTTGTGCTGCTGCTGCTGCTTTTGCTGCTGCTGCTGCTTGTGCTGCTGCTTGTGCTGCTGCTGCTGTTGCTTGTGCTGCTGCTGCTGCTGCTTGTGCTGCTGCTGCTGCTGCTGCTGCTTGTGCTGCTGCTGCTGCTGCTTGTGCTGCTGCTGCTGCTGCTTGTGCTGCTGCTGCTGCTGCTGCTTGTGCTGCTGCTGCTTGTGCTGCTGCTGCTGCTGCTTGTGCTGCTGCTGCTGCTGCTGCTGCTGCTTGTGCTGCTGCTGCTGCTGCTTGTGCTGCTGCTGCTGCTGCTTGTGCTGCTGCTGCTGCTGCTGCTGCTTGTGCTGCTGCTGCTGCTGCTTGTGCTGCTGCTGCTGCTGCTGCTTGTGCTGCTGCTGCTGCTGCTGCTGCTTGTGCTGCTGCTGCTGCTGCTTGTGCTGCTGCTGCTGCTGCTGCTGCTTGTGCTGCTTGTGCTGCTGCTTGTGCTGCTGCTGCTGCTGCTGCTGCTGCTGCTGCTTGTGCTGCTGCTGCTGCTGCTGCTGCTGCTGCTGCTGCTGCTGCTGCTGCTGCTGCTGCTGCTGCTGCTGCTGCTGCTGCTGCTGCTGCTGTCTCTGGCCCCAAGCTCTGTCCTATGTAGCTGCGTCAGTGTGATGGTGCTTCCTCCCTGCTGCTGCAGGCTTCTGACGTGTCTACAGTGGCCACCTTCAGGGACATCATCAGCGGGGCCATCACGTCAGCGGCGCAGTCTGGCTGCTCTTCAAGTGCAAACCTAGACACCCAACGCCAGGCCATCACGGACGCTGTCAGCAGTGTGAGCAAAGCAAATGAGATACAATGATGAGAACAATGATTAGAACAATGATGGCTAAGCAAATGAGAATGACAACTACCTGTCTGCTTGCCATCCCACACACTTGCCCAGCCACCCTAACCATGGACAGGGTTCATGCGCTGTTTCTGCAGGCCCTGTCCAGCGCCCTGTCCACCTCGCTGTCAGCCATTGAGTCGCAGTGCGGGTGCCCTGGCCCCTCATCAACCAGCTCCCCTCCCGAGCCCCCGCCCCCACCACCACCTTCACCCCCACCTCCACCCGAGCCATCCACTCCCGCACCACCTGCCTCCCCATCTCCGTCACTGTTGGGAAGTCTGCTCGGCAGATACACAGGAGGGGGCACATTTACAGGTGGCAGCTTTACTGCGCCAAGCGTCACAGGGGGCAGCATCAGCCTGCCACCCATAGAAGCAGGAGGAAGAGGTGGAGGAGCATACAGCACACCAGTGCCAGTCGCAGCCCCTGCAACTGCCCCTTCCCCAAACAACTCACCCAGCCCCTACTCACCCCCAAGTCCCTATTCGCCTCCAAGCCCATATTCTTCCCCCAGCCCCGACTCTTACTCAAGCCCAAGCCCCAGCCCCCCTAGTCCTAACCCGAACCCCGATGCGGCATCTTTTCCTCCCTCCCCCACCTCTCCTTCCCCCTCCCCCTCCTCCCCCTCCTCTGGTGGAACCCCCTCACCAGCTTCCACGTCTTCTTTACAGAACCTTGCTGGGGCAACAAGCACTCCCCAGCCCCGCACCAACTCATCAGCACCCTCTAGTTCGGGAGCACCCAGCTCCAGCCCCAGCCCCAGCCCCAGCCCCAGCCCCAGCCCCAGCCCCAGCCCCAGCCCCAGCCCCAGCCCCAGCCCCAGCCCCAGCCCCAGCCCCAGCCCCAGCCCCAGCCCCAGCCCCAGCCCCAGCCCCAGCCCCAGCCCCAGCCCCAGCCCCAGCCCCAGCCCCAGCCCCAGCCCCAGCCCCAGCCCCAGCCCCAGCCCCAGCCCCAGCCCCAGCCCCAGCCCCAGCCCCAGCCCCAGCCCCAGCCCCAGCCCCAGCCCCAGCCCCAGCCCCAGCCCCAGCCCCAGCCCCAGCCCCAGCCCCAGCCCCAGCCCCAGCCCCAGCCCCAGCCCCAGCCCCAGCCCCAGCCCCAGCCCCAGCCCCAGCCCCAGCCCCAGCCCCAGCCCCAGCCCCAGCCCCAGCCCCAGCCCCAGCCCCAGCCCCAGCCCCAGCCCCAGCCCCAGCCCCAGCCCCAGCCCCTCTTCACCAAGTGCTACATCAGCCGCCTTCCGCACGTCCTCATTAAGCTCTCCCTCTCCTCCTCCCTCACCCTCTTCCCCGCCAAGCCCCGACCTACGTCCCAGCCCTAGCTTCAGCCCCACTTCACCGAGTGCCCTATTGGCCACCTTCCGCTCTGCGTCACAGAGCTCTCCCTCTTCACCTTCAAGCCCCCCACCCTCACTCCCAGGCCCTCGCAGCCCCCCCTCCCCACGTCCAGCACCAAGCTCTCCACCCCCATCTCAAACCTCAGCCTCCTTATCAACATCCCGACCACCAGGGCCACAGAGCGTATCACCCTCACCCCGATCACCCTCCCCTCCTCCATCGCCAAGCCGTCCCCAACCCCCTCCCCCACCAGCCAAGCCCAGCCCACCTAGGGCAACCAGCTCTCCCCCTCCTCCACGGCCTCCCTCCCAAACCGCTGCTACCACCCCTTATTCTTCATCACGCCAGCCAGGGCCTGCGCCCGCATCACGCTCCTCACCTGCTGTCCCTCCGCCCAGCTTCAGGACTGCCACCGCAGCCCCAGTGCAGGCAGCAAGGGGGCCACCAGGGGGACCTCGCCCTGGTGGGGGCTGAGGCCTAGGCTCCCTCATCCGGTTGAGCCTAGTAGCCATGTCTAAGTAGCTGCATCTCTCACAACAGGTCTAAAGAGCAGACAGGCGCTGGTGCTGTTTCCCTGTGGTTGCTGGTGGCTGTTGCTCTGGCTCCTAATCATATGAAATGGGGCCAGCGTCATCTTGCATGGAGCTGGGCAGTGAGAGCAGCCTTACAAACGAGCTAACCAACTCCCATACCATGGTAGCCTAGAACAGCACCACAGGGGCAGCATCAGGCAGTTGGCAGATTCCCCAGCCCTCCTCCCTTCATCCCAGCGTCACGCACCCCTCCCCGCACACCACCACCGCCGTCCCGTCCCCCTACTCAGACAACGCCACCCAGTGCTGTGCCCCGTCCAACACCATCCGTGGCGGCAAAGCACCAACTCGTCAGGTTGAGTATTAGTATGAAGCGGGGTTGGGGGTTAGCCCTACCCTAACCCTAACCCTAACCTTGGACCTGCGTGCAGCTAGCATCTCTAGTGCAATGCAGCTGAATGGTGAGTAGCTCATAGTCTCGGACCATTGCTCATGCCCATGTGCACGTCACAGACCATGCATGTTTCTGCATGCCAGATAACCGGATAACGTGACCTGTGCAAGCAGCAAGGATGGGATGTGGGTCGTAGTTCAATAGTGAGGATGCCATTGGTTATAAGAGGCTCCCTGGTGCAATCAGTGTTGCTATAGCCTCCTCATCGTTAGGCAAGCAGTACAGTGCTATCAGGAGCAATTCGACTTATAGCCTTCTTCAGAGCAGCTATGTGATTGTAAGAGGATGGGGTGCAGCATGGCTGCAACGTTTGTATTAGTTGCAACGTTTGTATTAGTTAGTGCGGACGCCTGATTTTGTTGTTGATGTTGCTGTAAAAGAAAGGATGGTGGAGTGATGGAAACAGTCTTGATAATGCTTGACTCAGGCACTCTTGCCGAGAGTTTCAGTAGGCAGCCCAGCCATCGTGTAAGTGTCTCGTACACATCTGCCTCTCAAAGCTCGGTACGTTACCTTCACACTGAGGTCTGACTACAAATCTGTTGCTTGAGTCTACAGTCAAGCTTGGGGCAAGGCAGAGCACATGCTTGTCTGAGGTCTACACAGCCTAATTATATCCATGCTACCTGAGCCTGCCGTTAAGCTTTAGCAAGGCATAGCATAGCACATGCATAGCACATGCTTGTCTGAGGGTCTACACAGAGTGGGCGGCTGTGCAATGTTGCAAGGCCGCATGGACAAATACTGGTCACATCGGTCACAGTCAAGGACCCTCGTGCCTCTTCATTGCTATGTTTGTAGCTGGGCGTTCTCGAGCTTCATCGCTAACGACCGAGAGCAAGGGTCGAAATGCTCCGGACCAAAGTGGGGGCGAGTACCACTACGTGCGCGCTGCTGGCCCTGCTGCTAGCCCTGGTAGCTCCAACAGCATCAACAGGTGAGAGACGCGACTGCTGCTGGCTGATGTACGAGTGCGCAGTGTGGTGACAGGAACACGCTGAAGTGCCAAGTGCGATACCCAGCTGGTAATTATCATGTGTCTGGCACGTTGCAGGAAACTTACCTGACGGACGGAGCCGCGCAGTCAACCGTCGCCACCTGACACAGTCCTCGCCACCTTCACCAGGGGGTGAGCGGCCTATTAGGCCAAGGCGCAGGTCGTCTATCATTGCTGGCGCTGCTTGCGAAGACGTCGGCAGTTATATTCACAACCCCCCGCCGCGAGTGCTGCGACGAGCTCCGCAGCACTGCGAGCAGCAGCTAAACCTGTTCCGATGGCGATGGCAGCTCTGCCCGCCACGATGTCAACTGCAGTCGGGGTAGCGCATGCCCCAGCCGGATGCGGGGCAGCCTTCGCAGCCTACTGCAGCCATCGCAGCGGCCATGGTTTCCCAACCCGGACTGCTCTGCTGCCCACACCGCAGGTGGCGAGTCGCTGAGCCAGGCAGCGCAAAGCGCAGGGGGCAACACCTACAACGCTGTCACGGACGCCGTTGCAGCGGTAAGCAAGTCTAGTAGCAGCCTATAGGGTAGGGCCCATAGGGCAGCTGTCTCCCAGGTGTGACACTGCTTGTTTTCCATTGCAGCTGTGTGGAAGGCGGGAGGGAGTCACCTCTGCCGTCTCTCAGCTGACTGCAGCAGTTGGGAATGCTACTGGCCAGGCCTATGCCCGAGGGGCTGCCTCCCTGCCTAACTCAGGTAGGCGGCCATGCAGGCAACCTAGGACATGGGATGTGCATTTGCATGTGTGTGGTGCTGCTGCCAATGCTGCCACTGCCAACATTGCTGTCGCTGCTTCTGCTTGTGCTGGTTATGAGAGAAAGCAGGACTTGCCACGCACACACACATGGGCATGGAGAGATAACGGGATGCGTGGTACTTACTTAGCTCACCCCAGCTCAGTATACTCCACCCAGCCATTGCTACACCCCTACATTGTATGACATCCACCCCTTCCCCACACCAAGCTGCCAGTTCACCTGTGCAGGCTGCAATGCAATCAGCGACAGCGCAGGAACTTTGGCCAATGCTGTGGCCCAGGCGCTGGCCTCAGCCATCTCAAGTGTATCCAATGCCTGCCGAGCGGTGCGGCTATGCTACAGCTTTGCTGAGTCTTGCTCTGAACAAGTACTCCTCCTATTGCTGTTACTGCTGCTGCTGCTGCTGCTGCTGCTGCTGCTGTCTCTGGTCCCACGCTCTGTCCTCCATTGCAGCTGCGTTACTGTGCTGCCATTTCCTCCCTGCTGCTGCAGGCTTCTGACGTGTCCACAGTGGCCACTTTCAGGGACATCATCAGTGGGGCCATCACGTCAGCGGCGCAGTCTGGCTGCTCTTCAAGTGCAAACCTAGACACCCAACGCCAGGCCATCACGGACGCTGTCAGCAGTGTGAGCAGCAGATGGCTGAGCAAATGAGATTGACACCTCCCTTTTCAGACCATACCTGCCTGCTTGCTTTGTGCTTACTCTTTGCCCGTTGCACGTGCTTGCCAGCGGGTCATGCGCTGTTCTGCAGGCCCTGTCCAGCGCCCTGTCCACCTCGCTGTCAGCCATTGAGTCGCAGTGCGGGTGCCCTGGCCCCTCATCACCCAGCTCCCCTCCCGAGCCCTCGCCCCCACCACCACCTTCACCTGAGCCATCCCCTCCCGCACCACCTGCCTCACCGTCCCCCTCATTCTTGAGCAGTTTGCTCAGCGGCTTGGGCAGCACTGAGGGTGGCAGCTTCACTCTGCCCAGTATAAGCGGAGGCAGCTTCAGCTTGCCTTCCATATCAGCTGGAGGAATAGGAGGAGGTGGAGGAGCATACAGCACACCAGTGCCAGTCGCAGCCCCTGCAACTGCCCCCTCGCCATACAACTCACCCAGCCCCTATTCCCCCCCAAGCCCCTACTCGCCTCCAAGCCCATATTCTTCCCCCAGCCCCGACTCTTACTCAAGCCCCAGCCCCAGTCCCCCTAGTCCTAACCCGAACCCCGATGCGGCATCTTCCTCTCCCTCCCCCACCTCTCCTTCCCCCTCCCCCTCCTCCCCCTCCTCTGGTGGAACCCCCTCACCAGCTTCCACGTCTTCTTTACAGAACCTTGCTGGTGCAACAAGCACTCCCCAGCCCCGCACCAACTCATCAGCACCCTCTAGTTCGGGAGCACCCAGCTCCAGCCCCAGCCCCAGCCCCAGCCCCAGCCCCAGCCCCAGCCCCAGCCCCAGCCCCAGCCCCAGCCCCAGCCCCAGCCCCAGCCCCAGCCCCAGCCCCAGCCCCAGCCCCAGCCCCAGCCCCAGCCCCAGCCCCAGCCCCAGCCCCAGCCCCAGCCCCAGCCCCAGCCCCAGCCCCAGCCCCAGCCCCAGCCCCAGCCCCAGCCCCAGCCCCAGCCCCAGCCCCAGCCCCAGCCCCAGCCCCAGCCCCAGCCCCAGCCCCAGCCCCAGCCCCAGCCCCAGCCCCTCTTCACCAAGTGCTACATCAGCCATTTTCCGCACGGCCTCATTCAGCTCTCCCTTTCCTCCTCCCTCACCCTCTTCCCCGCCAAGCTCCCCACCCCCATCTCAAACCTCAGCCTCCTTCTCAACATCCCGGCCACCAGGGCCACAGAGCGTATCACCCTCACCCCGATCACCCTCCCCTCCTCCATCGCCAAGCCGTCCCCCACCCCCTCCCCCCCCAGCCAAGCCCAGCCCACCTAGGGCAACCAGCTCTCCCCCTCCTCCACGGCCTCCCTCCCAAACCGCTGCTACCACCCCTTCTTCTTCATCACGCCAGCCAGGGCCTGCGCCGGCATCACGCTCCTCACCTGCTGTCCCTCCGCCCAGCTTCAGGACTGCCACCGCAGCCCCAGTGCAGGCAGCAGGGGGCCCACCAGGGGGGCCTCGCCCTGGAGGCGGCTGAGGCCTAGGCTACCCAAACCAGTCGAGCAACCACATGCAGCCGAGTCATTCACCATGCATAACAGTGTACAATCCTCAAGCTCATACAAATGCTACAGCAAAGGGAGGCTGCCTGTTGTTGGGTGGTGATCTAGTGGCTATACTCGTTAGAATTGGGCACTCAAAAGCCGACAAACAGTGCCCGGCCAAGGCCACACGTGTTGGGAGTTGAGAGTGGCTTTGGTTGTGGCTTTGGTTGATTGTGCTAGGGCTGGTGTCGTAAAGTAGTAAGGTAGTAAGGATAAGCTGGTTGCATCTACATGGTTGCTTATTGCTGGAGTGGGAACGGTCGGCACAGGCCCGTGTCTTTGGCTATGCTTTGCACGGCGCTGGCCACAGTCTTCTGTCCAGCGCTCAGTGCTAACAGAGGAACTGATGTGGACTGATGTGTACTGATGTGTACTTATGATGGGGCGCCCAATGGTCTCTAGTTGGCTGGAACGGAAGTGCCACCAGTGTGGGGTTAGTGGTCACACTGGTACGACCGAGGACGCTACAGTTGGGTTGTAGCTGATTGAGGTCCCCCACAACCCACAGTTGAACACCTTTGTCCACGTATGATTAGCTTGTTAGACTGATGTTAACCTCGACACTCAATGCTAGGCCACCACCAACGCTGTCAGCCATGTGGAGCAGCAGCTGGCGAAGCAAGCAAGAATGACAAACAGGAGCATGACCGGTAGTAGTGTGAGCAAAAGTTTCTTGGTTTTGTTGATTGTAAGTTCCCGCTCCGGCCGTTCGCCCAGTATCCAAAACGACGTGCCGGACCCGACCATTTGCTGCGGCACACCGGTACACCTACAGCGTTGTGCTTTTCCTGCCTGCCATGCGCGCGGGATTGCTCTGGGCGCATATGTTTGTGCTCTCCGCTAGCGTTTTCGTGGCTCCTGCGCAGAGCGTATATCCGAAACGGGTAGTAATTGCCAGCCCCGGTGCACCTAGCAGCGTCTCTACCCCTAGCAGCTCAGGCCCACAACCCTCACAGCAAACCCCAGGCTCCGGAACACTCGACTCGACACCTCGCTGATGCCCACGCCCATGTCGGAGGCCTAGCGAGGGACGAGCGGGTAGCTCCGGCGACGCTGCGACACGCTCCTAGGTTTAGGGACCTAGGTTAGGGAGACACACCGGTCACTCACTCCTGTGGAGAAGTGTAGGGGCTCCACAGGAGGATAGGGATACAGGGAGACCTGCGCCACAGTGCTTGAGTTAGGGCAGGTGCTCGACGCCATCCGAAGCTGTGGCAGTCATTGTGGCTCGCAGCCTGGGAGCAAATCAGCCCAACCTGCCCATTTTGTATGAGGTCCCGCGAAGGTAAAATGTGGTAATCAAATTGCAGGGGTGGTCCTGAATGGTTGTGACTGCAGGTCCGGCGACTGGAGGGTTCAGCCAACAGGCAGAGGTGGCAAGGAGCACCGCCTTTTCTGACGTGACAAATGTTGCATTGAGGGTAATGCAGCCCCATTTGCTCGCATGCATGGCAGGGACCTCCTGCCTGCTTGTGCAAGCTCCACCCACCTCAGTTGCTCAGTCCAACAATAGCCCACTGCCAACCCTTGAGCTTGTCTTGGATGAGCAACACAATGTCACACTGGCTCACTCTATGCGCCATTCTCATTGTGATGGGTGTGGAGTGCATCGGAACTGGAACCGTGTGGCCCAGGCGTCTGTTCAGGCCCTTGGGCTAGCAGGGAATGAGTGCTGTAGGCTGTGCCTGAACCTTGAGGCCTGGCATGGCCTACTTTGGTGAAGTCATTCGCCTCCAATGATATGTGGTGCAGCAGCGTCGGCGGTATCCAATTGGGCCATGCATTGCCAAATGCCATGTAGTGATGCTGATGATGATGGAGATGAGTGCTTTGCCTGTGACAATGCTTGATACCATGCATTCGTGCAGCACTGCAACCTTCGATTGAAGGCCTTGCAGCTTGGGCCATGTTCAGATGTGACGTCTCAGCGTTGCCCCAGCCACCTCGATTGCAAATGCGACCAACAGTTGCCTGTACAGTGTCTGCATGCACAAATGGGCACTCATGTTCACACTATGCTGGCTTCCACCCCAGCCAGCTGCCCATGCTGCTGCCTTTGTGCTGGCACGCCATGAATGTCATGCCACTGCAGTTGTGCAGTGGCCGGTCAGATGTACGAAGCTTGGCATCCTCTGTGGTGGGTGCTGTGAGCAATGCGACTGCGCAAGCCATTGCCACCGTAGGTGAGATTTTGCGGCAAAGTGACAGATCTTTCTTCTTGGCGGCCTGTGGGTTCCACAGTGACTTCGCGTTCACTATTTGATTCGCCTACTGGCCAGCCTGGAGTCGTTCAGTTGTGCCACCATCAGTTGTGCCACCGATGATCGTATGGCAGTCCAGCGGGCACTGACTATACAAATGCCAGCGCTGCCTCCAGGTTCATGAAATGCACATGGATTATACCCATGCATGTGCATTGTATGTGCAACACCCATTGCATGCTTCATACACAAACCACATGCAGCTCATACATGCCCTAGCCCTAGCCCTGGCAACATCAACGTGACCTTTCCAAGCACTTACTCCCCTGCCCCTAACTCCCCTGACTCGCCTGTGCCTCTCTACCTCTCAAGTCCCTGTCTACCAGACTGCCTTCAAGGTATGCATCCCAGCACCTTCATGATCAGTATAGCGCACACATGCACACCACCCTATAAACCTCCAGCATGCAACACTCATAGTTTCTGTTTAACACCAGGTGGCAGGTGTTGTGGGCAAGTGCCTGCTGGCTGGCTGACTGGTGGTGGTGGTGCCTCGCACCCGACCCTGGCCCCTAGCTTGCATGTTGCAGTGGCCTGGAGGAAGCCGCACGTATCCTGGCGACTGCCATTGCTCAAGGTCTGCAGTCAGGCTTTGCAGCAATCTCCAACAACTGCCAACAGGTGTGCGGCAGAAAGCTAGGCAGGCAGGCGGCAGGCGGCAGGCGGGCGGGTGGGCGGGCAAGAGCATAGTGGCGCATGCGGGTGGTTCATTGCCGTAGCATGGTGTTGTCATCGGTGTAGCATGTGGAGTTTTCATTCTTTTTGTTTGCACATATGGTGCCATACATATGGCGTTGTGCACACGATGTGACAGTCCCTGTCCAGTGACTGCTATTGCTGCAGCTTATTTCCCACCTGATGCCAGTGTGCTTTTCCAAGCGTCACCATATCAGACATCCACTGCTGCACCTCGTGTCAAAAGGAGCCGTGTGGCTTAATGTTCCCACCCCTGCTGCCTCCCGCCCCCTGCCCCTTGTGCAGCGGTCAACCAGATGTACATAGCTCGGCATCCAGTATGTAGCGCCACCATGGAATACATGAACCTGCTGCACCTCGTTTCATAAAACCGCCCACCCCCTGCTGCCTCCTGCCCCCTGCCCCTGCCCCCCAGGCCACTTCTGCCTCCACAGTGGACACCTTCAGGGGCAGCATCCAGTCCGCCATCACCTCGGCAGCCCAGGCCACCTGCTCTTCAACTGCCGGCGCTGACTCCACTGCTGCCTCTAGGTCAAGGGCTGTGAGGGAGGCGGTGACAACGGTCAGTACTGACAGGGCTGGTACCCTGTTCAAATCCAAGTGCCAGCTGCGGATGACCTCAGTGCACTGGGCACACCTCGAGGCTGCCTCGATACTCATGCTTACCTTGGGCTTGGAGGCTATCATGGCTATTGACACACACACATACTCTTATACACATAGAGCTGCTCCAGTGCCTGTCCCCTGTCTGCGGAAAGTGCCCTTTGGGAGTGCCCTTTGGAAGTGCCATCGCCCTTTGGTCGGAGTGCCCTTTGGAAGTGCGAGAGTGAGTGACATCGCCTCTCTGTAAGTAGATATCAGCAGGTGTTAGTAGATATGAGCCTAGTTGCTGCACAGAGATGTACTCACACTACAGGTGGTAGGCGACCGTGACCATGTGTATGCCATGTATAGGCCATGTGCATGCCATGCGATGGGAACTCCACACAGACAAAACACTGTTTTGTAGTGGTTCACAATTAGTGTGTTCGACTGCAATGAAGGCTCAAGGTTGAGGGCCAAGGTGCTTACCTTGGGCTTATGCAATGCTCATGCCAGCTCTATTCACCTGAGTTCCACAGCCACAACCAAACAACAGCTCCTGGCCATGCAGCCTGTGTGTGCCGAATGGCAGCCATGCTCATGCACCCACCCAGCCTCCTGCCCCATCTGATGACATAGATGGGGCAACTGAGTGAGAGCAGCGTATGCTACGTCTGCAGCCAGGGGTAGGCATGTGCTGTACCCTTTGCTGTGTGCACAGACATGGTAACAGACAGGGGGAAGCTGGTGGATCACTCACCAGCTGCCTTAGGTTATTGATCCTCCACCTACGACTCTCTGCTGCTTGCCTTGCAGGCTGTCTCCCAGCCCATCCTTACTGCCCTCACAGCAGTTCGTGACGCCTGCCGCTGCCCTGCCAACCAATACACCCAGTCGTCCTCCACCCCTGTCATTGCCTCCACAGCCCAGTCCCCTTCTGCTCCAGTTATCCAGACAGGCACTCAGGTCATTCAACCAGTGGCTGCTGCTTCCTCGGTCATCTTTTCTCCGCCATGGAACAACTGGGGGTACTACCGCAACAACCCAGTGGTCATTGTGCTCCCTGTTCAGAGCCCCAGCCCCAGCCCCAGCCCCAGCCCCAGCCCCAGCCCCAGCCCCAGCCCCAGCCCCAGCCCCAGCCCCAGCCCCAGCCCCAGCCCCAACCCTAAGACTGGCCCAAGCCCTGGCCCCAACCCCAGCCCCAACAACGGCCCCAGCCCCAGGCCTGGCGGTGACCCCAGGTCTGGCCCAAACCTCAGCCCTGGCCCCAGCCCCAGCACCCGCCTTGTGAACGGGCTGGGCCCTGGCTCCAGCCCTAGTGCCAGCCCCACCAGCTCCCCCTCCTCACCACCAAGTTCCACAGCAACCACAGCGCGCTCAGCCTCAGCCTCACCTTTTCCATCCTCCCCCACCGGCCCTCATGGCCAGACCACTCAGCCTGCACCCAGGCTTAACACAAGCCCTAGGTCTGCTGACCCCACACCTCCCCAGCCACCTCCCTCACCTCCCTCACCACCCATTCCGCCAGGACCAGCCCTCAGGGCCTCCGTCCTTAGCCCTGCCCAGGTCACCAGAGCTGCCTCACTGTCCCCTTCTGCCCGTCCACCACCGGCTCAGTCATCATCTTCAGCCAGCTCGCCCAGCCAGCAACAGCGGCAGCAGCAGTCTACATCTCCACCCGCATCCCCAACCCACTCGACACCCCACTCACCCACACGCCCTGGTAGGAGCACCCGCTCCCCTCCCCGCCCCACCCGCCCACCATCGCCAAAGCCTGGCCCCAACCTTCCCCGCAGCACATCAGCCCCTGGAAGCCCTCAGGAAGCCAAGCCGGCTAGCCCCCTTGCCCGCAACACCAGCCCACCACCCTCCGCCTCCCACCCCACCACCCTGGCCCCTGTGGCAGCAGCCACCTCAGCACTGCGAGTGAGGGCCGCTGGCAGCAGCCCTCCATGACCCCAGGGAATTCAACACCCGAGCCCAGGGCTGCAGGTGGCTACAGCACCTCACTCAGGCTGCTGACCCTAAATGTGGAAGGGCACTTGACTAGAGGCGCTGGAGGGCAGAGCACACTTGACTAGGGGTGCTGGACACGGGCCCTGTTTGTGCAAGGGCACTTGACTAGGGGTGCTGAAGGGCTTGCAGATGCAAGCATGGCCATGGCCATGACGTTGGTGGATGTGGCCCAGTGGCCAGGGCGGGCTGGGGTGAACAGTTGGTAAGTAACGCTCAACTGGTAAGTAACGCTCGCATTTAAATGCTTCGAGGTTGAGGTGTGTTATAAATTGTTAGGTAACGTTTGCATCAAATGCTGGAGCCAGTGTAGGCGCAGCCATCAACCCTTGATGTGCAGGACATCAGTTGCTTGCAGTCATTGAACATGCCAGGCATTGCATGGATCCGGAAGCCATGGAGTGAAGTGTGGTGGGTGGTGGCCGGCCCATGTTGAGGCATAGTAAACAGGATATGAAGGCAATAGCAGCAAATACAGCAGTGGATGGCATGATCACTGAACAAGCGAGGGCATGTGAATGAGATGAAGGGTGTTTGTTTGGCTTTCAGACCCAGCAGCACTGTCATCATCATCAACCCTACATGTCATTCATTCACATGCAATTCATAACCACTAGTGTAAAGGCCCAGGGCAAGGCTGCCAAAGCCAAGCCAGCCCCACAGCCAGGCAGGTGGCTGGACAGGGACTGCAACGCAGCATTGAATATGCAGCGCATTGGGGAGAGCAAGTGGCGGCCGCTGGAGCTGTGCTACTGGCCAGAGCAGGGAGCGCTGCCAGCCAAGGGCAAGGAGTACCCTGGCTTGGGGTACAAGCGGCTGCGAGACAAGCCACCCAAGGCCCAGCAGCAGCAGCCTGCTGAGGCACAGTAGTGTGTGCCCCCCCCCCTTGAAGCTGTCATCAGCTTACAATTAGTGCATGTTTTGTCATGCCAACTCTATGCATTGCCCTGTCACAGGGGTCAGGCAATGATGTAGGTGGTAGGCGACCGTGACCATGTGTATGCCATGTGCATGCCATGCGATGGGAACTCCACACAGACAAAAACACTGTTTTGTAGTGGTTCACAATTAGTGTGTTCGACTGCAATGAAGGCTCAAGGTTGAGGGCCAAGGTGCTGTTTGTGAGATGTTACTTACCTCACCCTCCCACCTCGTTGTTTCCATGTGGTAATACCTGCAGCTCGCATGCGCCTCACAGGGTCAAGGGTTCCTCAGCAGCGAGCCATGGCAGTGCATGAGGTATCACCACAGGGTCTTGGCTACACCCTGATGGCTGGCATTCACAACTCACTGAACCGCAGAGCCACAGTTTCCGGGACATATCAGCTGCAGTAGCCGTGGCAAGAACATCTGCCTGAAGCTTAGACGTGCATCAGAGATGTCATCCATCCCAGTCGACCTTGGCGTAAGTCGCCATGCGCCAGGCAACATCCCTGTGTGCTGCCACCAAGCTCAAGGACGTTGCAAGGAATGCACCTGGTTTGCAACTGACCGTGTGCCCACTGCCACCTTTAACCCCTTCTGGTTCTGCTGCTGCTGATGATGATGATGATGATGCCGCTGCCGCCGCTGCCGCTGCCGCTGCCGCTGCCGCTGCCGCTAATGATGATGCTGATCATGGTGATGTCTGATGGTAATGATGATGATGATGTCTGATGGTGAGGCTGATGATGCTCTTAGGTAGGACTTGGGCTATATCCCAGTGTTGCCAAAAACACCGCATATTCTTGTGGTTCGAGATCTCAACATCGAGGTCTATGTGCAGATGAGGTAGTGAAATGCGGTGAAATACTCGGAACATGCTTTGTTAAGATCGACCAGGCTGCGGAGCACAACCGCCTCTGTACGTCGCATGCGCAGTCGTCAGTTGAATTGGGAGTGACCTCGGCGATGTGAAAATGACTCGAGGCTCTGCAAAGACGCGACCTGCCTCCTTTTCAGTATACCTTCATCGGCATCGCATCCCGCAGCAAGCAATGCGGCCCCGCTCACGCTCATCCCTATCCGTGGCGCTGCTGCTGGCAGCTTTGAGCGCCTTCGCAGCCATTCAAGGTGGGTGATGATCGCAAAGAAACAGTGGCACAAAAGGGCGAGGCAGCGGTTAGCCAGCGCGACACCCTCCCGGCTATGCAGCGAGCATTGCAGTTGCTTGCGCGACGCGCATCGCTGCCATCGACGCAGTCGGGGCCAACCCGCTGCGCATCTAGCCAATGCAACCGCTGCTTAGTGACTGGCCGCGTGCGCCTGATTGTGAGCCTGCAGTCGGTGCGCAGCTGGCACCTCGTCGTGCACTCCGAGCCGGCTCGCCCTCACGCGACGCCCCGCCCGCCGAGTCGCCCGAGCCTGACTCGTCACCCAGCCCAGCTCCCGATCCAGCACCAGAACCAGGCCCAGCCCCAGGCCCCGACCCAAGCCCAGGCGCAGCCCCAGCCCCAGCCCCCGACCCAGCCCCAGCCCCAGCCCCAGCCCCATACACCCCGCCTCCACAAGCACCCCCTCCCTACTCACCTCCAGTACCACCCCCATCCTTACCAGCACCTAAACCTTCAGCATCACCCTCTTTTCCCTTCCCATTCCCTCGCTTTCCTGGGATGCCTCCATTCCCCTCCTCCTTCTCTTCGCCCTTCACCCAGGTAAGCTTCACGTAGGTACGCTGCTGGCAGATCTCACCGTTACTGTCACTCTGATAGCCAGCTGTAGCAAGCCACCAGCCTTGTAGCACGCCTTGTGCACCTGACGTCAGCTCTGCATCTGCCTGCACACCTTGCCACAATCACCACCTGCACATGCCTGTCAGCCTGCCTGTCAAGAGCTAGGGCAGAAACCCTGTTTCCAAGCCAACTTACCCCTCCACCTGGCTCACCAGCTGGCTTGCTCATTTGTACACTGGCCTGCCACAGACCACGTCATCGTCTTCATCAGACATCCAAGGTAAAGGCAAGACTTTCACCTCAACCTCCTCTTCAGTGTCGACCTCGGGGCCGAAGACCCCTTACCCTTCCCCCTCGCCCTCCTCCTCAACCCCATCAGACCAAAGCCCAGATGCCAACCCACTTTCCCCTTCTTCTCCTTCTTCTTCTTCCTCCCCCTCCTCCTCCTCCTCAAACACTGTGACCTCCAGCAGTGAAACCCGCTGTCGTGACGGCCGCTGCCAAACAGCAACCAGCAGCAGCAGCCCAGGCGGCAGCACCAGCAGCACCAGCAAGAGCCCTGGAGGCAGCAGTTCCAGCAGCTCCAGCAGTCCAGGCGGCGGCAGCGCCAGCGCCAGCAGCAGCACCAGTACAACTAGCAGCAGCAGCAGCAATGGCCGCACTAGCAGCAGCAGCAGCAGCAGCAGCAGCAGCAGCAGCAATGGCAATGGCAATGGCAACAACAGCCCAGGCAATGGAGGGCCCCGCAGCGACAAGCCTCCCTCCTGGTTGCCCCCCTCCTGGTCCCCACGGCAAAACCCACCCGCCCAGCAGCAGCAGGACAAAGGACAAGGAACTTGGTCCCGTCCTGCATCTGCCCCAGGCTCCCCAGCCAATAAGGGCCAAGGCTCGCCCTGGCCGCGGCCATCAGGCGACAAACCCTCTCCCTGGCGCCCTGCCTTTCCCCCAGCTTCCGCCTCTGCAACCTTTACTGCGTCCAGTTCACAACGGCAGGGGCAGCCAAGCTCTCCCGCACGTGGCTGGCAGCAGCAGGCCAAGCCACCCTCCAATGGCAAGTAGTTAGGGTTACCTACAGGCAACACCCCGCTCCCATGTTGAACTTGTTTCTGCAGTGGCAAATGAGCTGGGCCAGTGGTGGGTCAGCAACGGTCTGTCAGGGAGAGACGTGCTTACGTTTGATGCAGCCATTCACCTGGTTTTGCTCAGTCATGCTTAGCTGTCTACCTGGTTTTGCTTAGTCATGCTTAGCTAGTCAGTATCCGTCTTCAGCCAGGGTCCGGCCGTTGACCATGTTCAAAGGTGTTGAGTTGAGGAGTACACATGGAGCCCAGCATTGCCTGGAGCCCTTGTCTATGTCGTAGCGTCTTGAGCAGGTAGGCACCACTTCCAGTGCTCATCGGACCCTTGCCTACAGCATGCATGATTTTATGCTTGACAGGCACTGTTGCGCATGAGGTCTAGAGCTGCATGCTTGTTCTACTTTTGCCCTGTTGCTTGTTGCTCATGTTAAGCCGGACCAGAGCTCAGCTTGGAGCGTCTGATGTTTCATTAAAAGGTGTAAGGACAGGTGTGATGTAACATCATGTAGTCATGTATTGTCATGCCACGGTGGGGGCTTCCTGGTGGTGGTGCTGCTACTAATGCGACTTAGCTGATGCTAACCAGCCCCTACCCGTCAGCCTAGTGGGCAACTCGTACCACCCCGAAGGCATAATGTTAGAAACCTGCACAGAGGATGGCGTTTTGTCCGCCTAAAGTGAGCTTGCAACCTACACTGTTGCTGTAACAGTTGCAATGACCTAGTATTGGCATGACAAGCAAGGCCTAATGTACGTTGTCAACAATTCAAGCAGGGATGGCAACTCTTGTCCCCACTCTTGTGGCTGCTGCTGCTGGGCCTTGGGCTGGTGGCCCGCAGCCTCTTGTGACCCAGGCCAGGGCGCCCCTGCCCATGGGGCGGACAGCTCAGCCAGCTCGAGCCACCAGCACAGCTCCAAAGGAAGCTACTTGGCCTTCCCAACATTCTGCATGTTTAGCACTGCCGTACAGTCCTAGCCTACCCATCTGTCTAGCTGTAGTACTGGGGGGTGGGCGTGGCAGCCCCCTCGTCCCTCACTAGGGCCACCATTCGAGTCCGACCATTTTAGGTACTACTAGGGACCACTCAAATGTTGGTTGTGGCGATGCCCTTCCACTATTTCCGATTCATTGCGCGATGTGATTTGAGCGAGCTTAAGCGAGTTATATATTTCCGGAAATCCATGGAGTGATTCATGCAGCAAAATTGGGGCGCTGGTGGGCATGGCAGCCTTGCCCTTGTCCTTGCCTGTGCCGGGTAGCCTCAGCAGTCGGTTGTCCTCCAGCCTCCGGGCCTTGTGGTTGCGTTCTAGCTGCTACTCAGGTTGCTGAGTCGCAGACTACAGCGAGCATAGCCTCGCATCCGGAAGCCATGGTATCCGGAGGCATTGGAATACCGCATGAGCGATAGTCACTGACACCGGATCAGATGTCGAGATGTCAAGATGGTCAGAAAGAAGCACAACATACAGTGGTGCTATCTGACCGAACGGCGGCTCCCAAAATGCATAGCATACAGTGGTGCATTGGATATCACCACTTTGTGACTGTCAGGGTCAGTCTTGGGGAGGCCGGGAGTGCGTGGCAAAAGTTCGGTTGTGCACCTGCCATGCAACTCCATGTACCCGCGACAACCCGGCAGCTACTGTGCTATCACTGCTGCGCGGTTTGTGAGCCCTTAGTGACTGGTCTACCTACCGCATACGTCGAGCAAATACCACCTCCTGCTGCCGTGCTTTGATGTTAGCCCGCGGGGTGCTCCTCATCGGTTTGACACTTGCTGCTGGGTTCAGCCTGCTGCCTGCGGGTGCCGAGGTGACGCGAGGTCCGCATCGTACGCAGTTTTGCTTCGGCACAGTGGCCCCCCTAGCTCTGCCTGCCTTGCAGCCCCAGCGCACCTTTGGTGCTGCCCAGTGTCCAGCTTCCTAAGCCCCGGGTAGGTGCGACTTCCGTGCGGGTTGCGCCCCTTGCAGGCGCACTGGGCGGGTCATTGCCACACCTTGGGCGGGCGCTGCAGCAGGCCTATCAATCAGGTGCGCGAGAGGGCAGTGCGACCGCCTCGACCCCTGCTCTAGGCCCACCCTAATTGCTGTGGTCAGGCTGCACCTCCTATCCCAAGCGCTGCAGCCAGTGTAGGCTGCCGGGTATTCTCCTGGTCTAGGTTTTGTCATGCACTGGCTGTCTGTGGAACCTGCCCTAGCTCCACCCACCGGGATACAGTTGCCATCAGGCAGCCTCTGTCATCAAGCAGCCATCAGGCAGTTGCTTGCTGCTGCTCAGTGTTGGTGCCACCTGCTGCAATGCAGGTTTGCCAGAACCAGTACTCATCGCAGCTCAGAAGAAGGTGGTGGATGCCACGACCGCAGCCATGAAATATGTGAGCCGGCCTGCTGCATTAGGCAATGCAGCTCCAGCTTATGTCACACATGATGCTCACATCACACCCAGTCATGCATGTACTCGGATGCACATACTCTGCTCATGGAGCGAGATGCTCAGGGACCCTCACTGCCTTCCCATTCACCTGGATGCAACTACTCTGCTTGGTATGCTCAGGGATAGGGATGCAGGGGCTGGCCAGTGTTTCAGTTCCTGCAGGGCCAGTCCTGAGGGGGTTGGCAGGGAGTGCAGGTGCGGGTGCTGGTGCGGGTGCGGGTGCGAGCCAATGTTTCTGTTCCTGCAGGTCTGGGGCTGATTGGTGTGGGTCGTGCAGGTGTGCCTGGACCCCAACACTACGGTGCGCACCAGCGTGGCCATGTCCATAGGCCAGGCCGTGGCGCAGGGCCTCAGGCAGTCACAAGGTGAGCTGCACGGCCCTTACAACCTTCACGCTCTTCTTCTTTGTGTGCCAGCCATGCACACCCTGGGTTACTGTGCTGGGGTGCGCGGGGCAGGTTGTCAGGGTGAGGGGCACCAAGCGTCTGCTGAGGGACACCAGACCCAGGCAGGGCCTGGCTACAGCCAGGATGGGCGGTGTGCTGGAGGATGGGTTGGTGTCCTCAGGGGGCCTGGGTGGTGTTGATGCGAAGGTCAATGATCTGTAACCACTCCCGTCAATGTCACTGGAAAGTTACTGAAAAGGTCGCAGGCGATGATCATTGGTGAGGGTCTATCAGTTGGTGAGGCTCTGTCAACGATGATCATTGGTGAGGGTGTAGAGAGAGCAGCAGGAGCTGGCAGGAGTGGAGCACCCTGTGGCTCCTTGAGGGCAGCGAGCAGCTTGGCCCTGCTTGGTGTAAGCTTGCCTTTTGTTAGTGGCGGTGCTGTAAATCAGTGCTGTAAGGTCGGGCAACTACTGCCACCGTTGATTCCAGGAGCTAGGGTGGCTTGGTGAGGGCATCAGCAGGGCAGTGGCTCCTGCGTAGTGAGACTCGAGTCTGGCTGCATGAGTGCTTGGCCATGGCAGGGGCATTCAGGACTGGGAACTAGAGGTTGGGTAGCTGGGTAGTGGCAGGGAGGTTAGGCATGAGAAAGAGGCAATCATCTTAGGGTTGGCTGTTGTGTACTGAAGGAAGGAAGGCAGGGTGGGCAGGTCAGGGCTGGACACCTTGAATGCATGATTGCAGCTGACGGGTAGGTGGCCAGGCAGCACCACAGCCGTCCCTAGGCCCACGTAGACAGCTGCTGTGCATCCCAACTGTCACCACACTGTCCCAACTGTCGAAGCAATACCCACCGCAGCCGCAGCCCTGCAATTGTAAAAGTTCTGATGACTCTGAATTTGTCCTGGCTGGTGAGCCTGCTGACTTGTGGGTTCATTGCTGCTGCTAGCCTGCCCCTGGGTGTGAGGTGTCTTCCCTGAGCCAGCCAGCCACACCCCTCACCAGCCCCACGTGTCATGCATGCAGGCAGTAGCCCCTCCTGCCAGCCCAACCTGGCGGTGGCATCACAGCTGGCCAAGGCAGTGGCAGACTCGGTAGAGACCGCCTTCCTTAAGGATGCCCATGGCTGCCTGGAGGTGAGGCAGCAGGGCTGGGTCACTCCTGGGTCACGCCTCCTTAGGCCCAGACCGCCTTGCATGTTGGGGCAGGTTGAAGGTGCCAGCATGGCCTACATGGAGGCAGAACATGAGTCAGCCATGACCCTCTGCTGGGTCCAGCTGGCCTTCCTTCTCGATGCTTCACTTGCGTTGCTTGCCCTAGCACAGGCACCCTCACACTGCCTCACTCCCTGCCATGCCTGACCCATGTTGGCACCCTCATAGACACACCCATGTGAGTACCCTCACTCTGTCTCACCCCTTGACCTGCTTGTGGCACAAGGGCGGTCACGTGCCATGTAGTGCATTATGGGACCCGGACTATGGCTACTAGTCGTTCCTGGCATGAGATGCAAACAAACAAGCCATGCAGTGCCATCTGTCAATGCTTGAATGCATCAGCTGCCTACCTTGCTGTTGGCCCCGCCTCCCTTCATTGGCCTGACCCTGCACACTTCCGGCCCCGCCCCAGCCCCAGTGTTGACCCTGACCTGGTAGGGCTGGCTCGCCTCTGCTGATCTGGGTGCAGGCAGCGGTGAATTTGGGGGCTTCCACCTGGCCTACCTTCATGGACAAGGAGGTGTTCAACGCAGCCTCCGCCGCATGCACTGCCAACACGCCCCCGGACCAGGCCGATGCTCTCATCACCACTGCTGTGGCTAGGGTGGGTGGGTGGGTGGATGTGGTCACTCTGCTTATCCCCTGCCACACCCATTGCGTGGCATGGGTCGAGCAGGCATGCTTGCGGTTGTGGACCAACTTTGATGTTGCAGCAGGGTATGTTTGGAAGGATTTTTGAACAATGTTGTTTGCGTCAGTGTCTTCATCCCAGCAGCATATTATCTAGCTTTGTTTCAGTCCTGCCCTTGAAGCACGAGGCCTGATCAGCATGTTTAGCTCTCATGCCAAACCTGCTGCTGAGGTTCAAGAATGCTGGACATGCACAGGCATGGCACACTCCTATGGTCACCATAGCTGTAGTTGTAAGAAAGGATGGGCGTGCACGGACATGACATAAGTGTATGGGTGGCCACCTGCGTATCATTTCTATATGGCTACCTTGTACACTACCCGGGTCGCACTACCCTGAATTCATGTATGCAGCCTAGCACCTGCATTTCCACATGTAGCCGAGCACCTGCATTTACACAACCTGTACTGACACCCGCACCTACACCCGCACTTACAACTTGCACTCACACCTGCGTTCACACCTGCACCTGCACCCTACAACCTGCACTACCACGCGTGCTAAGCTGGTCTATGGTAGCTGGGTATGGTGATGCACAGAAGCTGCTACAGGTAGGTGCGGCATGATGCTTGCGCTGCTGATGGTGCAGTGTTTCCCAGTTCGTCACATGCCATGCTCTTGTGTCAGTTGCATGAGGAAGCAAACAAGGCCCACATGGCTGTCTTTATAGAGCAGCATCAACAACAGCTGTGGCAGTGGCTGGGCTCATGACCTGAGAGCTGGCGCCATCAGCCTTACCATCACCACTTGTGTGGTATGCACCCTTTGTAGCATCACATGGAGATGTAAGCAACAGGAGGAACCATGTAGGTCTGACCTCAACACCTAAGGCTTGGCACCTTCATCAATCATACTTGTGTCGTGATACAACCCCAACTCCCCAGTGGGAAGTCTCGTTTAGCCACAGCATGCACTATTGCCTCCGTCGCATGGTTCAAACTTGAGCATGCTCTACCCGCAGGCCTGCCGGCTGGGTTGTGTGCATAGCATGTGTCACAGGCAGGGCATCCCAATGACATGGTGTGCATGAGGCTGCAGGGCTGTCTTCTATGCACCCCTAACAGGCTGTGTGGGGTGGACGCTGTGCAGAGGATTGTGGACGACACCTCAGCCGCCCTGATGACAGTTATGACTACCTGCAACTGCGGCGGAAATCGGTACGACAGAAGTGGTTGATGTAGGATGTTTTGTTAGGATGCTGCAATCAAGGACACAGCAATGGTCAATATCGACAGCAGTGTGTGGGATAACATCCCTCTTGCCTTCCAGTAACTAGCACGCTAGCACAAGGTGCCTCCAGCAATTGTTATGCAGAAGTAATATGTTGCTCGCCTTGAGGCATGTGTGCGAGGTCTGGAAGGCGTGGTTGGTAGAGCTGAGGGTGTAGCCGGCCCTAGCTCGATGACGTCAGGCTCTAAAACCGGCTGTAGCTGCCTCTGCTAGGAGTGAAATGATGTCGCTTATGCTGGTGTCGCTGAGTCTGCAGAAACGCCATGTTCGGTGATTGCGCTGTTGATGATCTACATATAAAACCAATAGGGGGTCAAGATGAAAAATGTGCTCAGAATGGCCTGCGATTCTGCGTGCGACCTCGCAAAACTTTTTCACCGCAAAGGACATCGAGCGAGAAGGAAATCGAGCGCGACTCACTGTGCGATCTAAAACTTCTGGTTCTGAAACTTGGAGGCCTTAAAATAGAGATGAGTAGTGGGTCTGGTACTGTATAGGACAGCGCGTCTACTCGCGATGTTTCGTTTTGAATGGTCTGGCTGGCCCGACAGTCCAGTCAAACAAAGACACCCTACCCCTGCGGAGTACAGCCCCGGCCTCAATGCCTGGCGTTTGCGGCTGCTCTCCACCTGTTCCCTTCGCTCGCACTGGCTGCCAGCTCCCTTCAGTATTTTATGTGTAGCTGTAGATGCTCACGGATGCGGCGCTTGGCCGTGTCGTGCGTGGCGTGCACGTCAACCTTGTGCACTGCCTATGCGGTAAAACATGTTCAGCCTCTGCTTCAGCGCGAGGGAGCCTCACGTCCCCAATGCACATGATGGCAGGTGTCTAGCCCCGAAAAGCAGTCAGGCTAGCAGCAGGGCAGCAGCAGCAGGGGCAGCAGCTGCAGGGGCAGCAGCAGTAGGGGCAAGAGCAGCAGGGGCAGCACCTGCAGGGGCAGCAGCAGCATCAGGAGCAGTAGCAGCAGCAACAGTAGCAGGGGCAGCAGGGGCAGCAGCAGCAGGGGCAGCAGGGGCAGCAGCAGCAGGGGCAGCAGCAGCGGCAGCAGCAGCAGCAAGGGCAGCAGGGGCAGGAGCAGCAGGGGCAGCAGCAGCAGGGGCAGGAGCAGCTGGGGCACCAGCAGCAGGGGCAGGGGCAGCAGCAGCAGCAGGGACAGCCGCAGCAGGGGCACCAGCAGCAGGGGCAGGGGCAGCAGCAGCGGCAGCAGTGTCAGCAGTGGCAGCAGCGGCATCAGCGGCGGCGGCGGCAGCAGCAGGGGCAGCAGCAGCGGCATCATCGTCAGGAGCAGCAGGGGCAGCAGTAGCAGGGGCAGCAGCAGCAGGGGCAGGGGCAGCAGCAGGAGCAGCAGCAGGAGCAGGGGCAGCAGCAACAGCAGCAAGGGAAGCAGTAGCAGGAGCAGCAGCAGCAGGGGCAGCGGCGGCGGCGGCAGCAGCAGGGGCAGCAGCAGCAAGGGCAGCAGGGGCAGCAGTAGCAGGGGCAGCAGCAGCAAGGGCAGCAGCAGCAGGGGCAGCAGCAGTAGCAGGGGCAGCAGCAGCGGGGGCAGGAGCAGCAGGGGCAGCAGGGGCAGCAGTAGCAGGGGCAGCAGCAGCAGGGGCAGCAGCAGCATCAGGAGCAGCAGCAACAGCAGCAGCGGCGGCAGGGGAGGCGGCGGCGGCAGGGGCAGCAGGGGCACCAGCAGCAGGGGCAGGGGCAGCAGCAGCTTGGGCAGCAGCAGCGGCAGCAGCAGCAGCAAGGGCAGCAGTAGCAGGGGCAGCAGCAGCAAGGGCAGCAGCAGCAGGGGCAGCAGTAGCAGCAGCAGCAGCGGCGGCAGGGGCAGCAGCGGCGGCAGGGGCAGCAGCGGCGGCCGGGGCAGCAGCAGCGGCAGGGGCAGCAAGGGCTGCGGCAGCAGCGGCAACAGTGGTAGCAGTGGCAGCAGCGGCAGCAGCGGCAGGGGCAGCGGCAGCAAACTTATGAACTAAAGCAGGAGGCAACAGCTTGAGCATGCAACTGGGTGCGGCAGCAGGCTGGAAGCGGAGGGAGTTCCATCAGGGTGTTGATGGCACACTTGAAGGCCAGCGGTGCACAAAACCAGCCATCACATGTAACACTGCAGAAGTGATAATTGGACATCATGCTCACACACATTTTTCAGATGCCAGGGATGCAAAGCGGGCTTCATGCAAGCATGCGAACATCATTATCACACACATTGCAAGTGGACTTGGACGTGCATAGTTTTGTTTGGCTGCATGCGGGCTTGCTGGCCGGCTGTCTATCGGGCTGGTTGTTAAGTATACATGTTACCTGCTGCCCGTCCGATGTGGGACGGGCCCACTGCCCTAGTCTGAAAAAATAATATTGGAACCGGATCAAGTGTCGAGATGCCGAGATGGTCAGCATGTGGCACAGCATACAGTGGTGCTATCCAACTACCAAACGGCGGTATCAACACAAAGATGTCAGGGTCAGTTTTGGGAGTCCGGAAGTGCGTGGCAAAAAGTCGGGTGGTGCACCTGCCATGCAACTCCATGTACCCGCGAGAACCCGGCAGCTACTGTGCCACAACGATTGCACGGCTGCACTTTGTGAGCCCACAGTTGTTGCTACTCCTGCAGCAAACAGCGAGCGTATCCCATCTCCTGCTGCCGTGTTTTGATGTCAGCCCGCGGGGTGTTCCTCATCGGTTTGACACTTGCTGCTGGATTCAGCCTCCGGCCTGCGGGTGCCGAGGTGACGCGAGGTCCGCATCGTACGCAGTTTTGCTTCGGCACAGTGGCCCCCCTAGCTCAGCCTTGCAGCCCCAGCGCGCCTTTGGTGCTGCCCAGTGTCCAGCTTCCTAAGCCCCGGGTAGGTGCGACTTCCGTGCGGGTTGCGCCCCTTGCAGGCGCACTGGGCGGGTCATTGCCACACCTGGGGCGGGCGCTGCGGCAGTCCAATCAATCAGGTGCGTGCCAGGGGCAGAGCGACCGCCTCGACCCCTGCTCTAGGCCCACCCCCATTGCTGTGGTCAGGCTGCACCTCCTGAGTCAAGCGCTGAAGCCAGTGTAGGCTTCCAGGAGTTCTCCTGATCCAGGTTTTGTCACCCACTGGCTGTCTGTCAACCCTGCCCTGGTTTTGACCACCAGGACACAATTGCTCCGACTCACAGCCATTAGGGTCTTCATCTTTATGAGGCATCAATCCAGCAGCCGGGTGCTGCTGCTCAGCGTAGGTGCCAACTGCTGTACTGCAGATGCCTTGGCACCAATACTCGCCTCAGCCCAGAGGAAGGCTGCAGATGCCACAACTGCAGCAATCAGGATTGTGAGTCCATCCACGGACGTTCCTTCTGGGCCCTGTATCACATGCTGGCCAGTGGCTATGGAATGCCCTGAGCCTGACGTACAACTGCAGTAGCATGTCAACATCTGTGCGCACCATACTCTGCTGATGCAGCCATGCGGGTAGACAGACTATAGCAGCCATATCAGGCTGGCATCAGGCAGCCAACAGCAGCATCACCATCACTGCACGACATTTGCTGGTATGTGGGCAAACCAGATACTGCCGGCGTTGCTGCAGCACAGACAAGCAACGACTACACAGAAGCATCTGCAGGCCCACCTTCACACCGGAGTACAGGCAGACATAGCGGTATGAAGTGTTGGTTTGCTGCACTCATGCTGCACTCATGCAGGTGTGTTTGAACCCCAACATGACAGTGAGGACCACCATGGCGGCATCCATATCGCAGTCCGTAGCACAAGGCCTGATGGAGGCTCGGGGTAAGCCCTGGTGCAGCCGCGCAGGGTTGCTGCTGAGCTAGTCATGCACGGTACAATGCAGGGTCTGCGCTTGGCTGGTCACACTATTATGTTTGAGTGCCCAGCGTTCTTTCTTCGTTTGCCAAGTTGCGTAACTCGAAAACGCAGCGTGACTCAGGTTTGTACCCTCAAGTTCATAGCTTGACCATACCTGACTCGGGTCAAAATACCATAACCACAGCCGTCCTTATCATCATGATCCTCATTACATGGCATTTGCCAAAGTTGTGAATAACCAAGTGCCTCTGAGAACAACCAAAGGCGCGTGTGGGCACACTTGTTGCGGGCAAACGCCTTGCAAAAGTCAACAAAGTAGGAGAAGGCATAACCCTGGGCCAGGTCACACAGGCACCGCATGCAGCAGACAACCTCTCTCATCACCTGCCCACGTCTGAACCCAACTGGCATCTGCCAGTCCTCAAGCTGGCGGTCAAGATGGCACCTAATGCGCTGGTAGATGACGTTGACATGCACCTTGCCCACCAGGGGTGGTCCGGGAGGGTGTGTTGTCACGGCTGGCGAGCCTGCTGCCTTGTGGCTAGGCTGCTGCTGCTTGGTGTGGTGGGCATGGCATGGTCAGTGTGGCCTGAGCCAAGCAGCCAGCCCCTCACTAGCCCACCGTGTCATGCTTGCAGGCAGTAACCCCTCCTGCCAGCCCAGCCTGGCGGCGGCATCACAGCTGGCCAAGGCAGTGGCAGACTCAGCCAACCAAGTGTTCGTCAATGACAACCACAGCTGCCTGGAGGTAGGGGGTCCAGGGGCAAGCCTGGTGGCAGCTGCCCCCTTGGACTCTACCTGGCTGCACCTTGCCGACCCACCTGGCACCTAGCACCTAACAGCAGCAGAAGCAACAGCAGAATCAGCAGTCGCAGCTAGAGCCACAACCGCCGCAGCCACAGCCGCAACTGCCACAGTAGCAGCAGCAGCAGCAGCAGCAGCAGCGGTAACGTATCTGCCTGGTGTGGGGTGGCCATTGCGCAGGCAGTGAATATCCTGAACACCACCAGCTGGGTCGCCGAAGTGAGCAATGCAGCGTTCACCTCCGCTGCCACCGCCTGCACTGCAAACCAGCCGGCTGCCATGTTTGCAGCCAGCATCGTGGATGCGGTGGCTAGGGTGAGTGTTTGGGTCAGGTGGGGGAGGAGGCAAGGGAGCCCACATGTCTCATGCCACTACCTCCGCACCTGCTCACCTACCTGCCTGCCCACCTGCCTGCCCACCCACATGCCTGCCTACTTGCCCACCCACCTTTCATCCACCCATGTGCTTGCCCACTTGCCCACCTCACTGCCCAACTCCTTGCTTACTATGTCATGCATGCGCCTGCCTGCAGAAGATAGTCTGGAACACGGCCCTAGGGTTGCAGACCATCATGACGACCTGTGACTGTGGTGGCGACAGGGTCACCCGCACAAGGTAGTGACATGGGTTGAGCTCAGCACCAGGACATGTGTCGCTGGCCTGGAGCAGCCTAGCCCTTCAACCAGGCAGGCTGGGGCTCTGCAGGGAGAGCATCCCATCCCACCATTGATGCCATTAAAGCCTGGCCGTGGGGTGGAGTGCCTTGCAGCAGGCATGGGATAGGTGTAGCTCTCGACTTGCTCTTGATGCAAATGATGGCAAATTATACTTATTTAGCGCTGAGACTAATGTCACACTTTCTTCACACCTGCACCATGTGGCTCCTCGTGGGCTGGTTAGTCACTGTTCCGGGTGTTGGGTGGTTGGGAGTTGAGGGGTCACAAGGAGGCACCTCTCTTTGCAGTCACAAGCATTGGTGGCTGGACTTACAGATGAAGGAGGGAGACAGTGGAGGTGGACATGGCTGAATTGGGACCTGCGGCACAGTGTGAGGCTGGCAGCTGTACAGTTGCATGTTTTGGTGATTACCTTCTGACCATATGCTCATGAATGTATTCGTCGTGTGTAACTGAGATTTACCCAGTTGTAATCGTTAATTGACCTCGTTTTACAAATCGTTAATACGCTGTTAATTGGACCTGGCGCTGCAGTTATCAAAAAGTGCATGACTATTAAAGAAGGTGTCCAAGGCGTGTTCCAGCCCAAAACTCAACTTGCAACACTAAAGTTTGAAAACAAGGAAATACTGCAACTCGTACATCAAGGAACCTCTCACACCAAACATAACTACTTATCGTCTAGAACACATGACAATCTCACAATTGCAGCAGAATGTGAGCCCCTTACTCCTTGCTGGACTCCTTGCTGCTCTCCATCAGCTTCTGCATAGACTGCATTTGCAGCTGGATGCTGGACATCTGCATTTGCAGCTGGAAGGCTGACATTTGCTGAGACATCATGCTCAGCTGCCCAGCAAACTGGCCACAATTACCAGGCCACATAGCGGCCGCTGGCTTCGGTCTCGAGCTGTTACGCTCCAGGGCCTCGGCCTCGCAGTTTAAACCGCCTAAAACGACCCGCGACACCATTATCTACTACGTAATTGAACAAACACCGCACGAGGCGCGGCAGCGGTTCACGAGGCTCGAAACCGGTGTGGATACACAACACGCTGGGGCAACCGGCAGGCGCAAGCAGGTCATGGGACCATCATGCCGCCATCTGCAATTTGACTCAGGCTGGTGCCGCATGGCGTGTAAGGCGTGCACCCCAGCTGCGGCTGCATGACCAAGCACCCAAGGCCCAGTAGCAGTAGCACGTAGTGGAGTAACGTGAGCACTAGGCACTGGTGAAGCTATCGCTATTACTTAGCATGCATCTCATGCCAAAGACTATCAGCCCAGGGTCTGGGAGTTACGCATGGGTTAGGTTAGAGAGTATGCAGGGGATACACGGACTAGAGCACCACTTAGTGTCGTCCACTATTTGCCGGTCACTGTTTGTGGCCCCGATAACTGGTGATCAGGCTGTGAGCTTCCGTGTGGGCGCCTATACACACACCACCGCAAATGGGCACACCTGCAAGACATTACCCCTACTGCCATTACACCTGCTCCCAGGTCCCGCATAGCTGCCAGCTGCCCGCACCTTCCTACGTTCAAGTCTCATTCGCGACTCTTCCTTCCACCAGTGCGCCTTCGGTGTTGCTGTCTGGTCTCTTTGACAGCTTTGGGGAGCTGCCACCTAGATGAGTGAGAGCCAGTTTCCTCTTAGAGAGTGATTGCCAGTTTGAGAGTTCCCGCTACAACAAGACGCCACACAGCGCGTACATAGTGGCAGTGTCAACGAGAAAGACGCGAGCACCAACCACGATGGCAATTACGGGGAGCGCAGTTCAATATGCCTTCTGCTTGGCCCTGGCTCTATGTGCTGTCGCGAGTCAATTCAGTCTGCCGGCCGCAGCAGGTGCGGCAATCACATTCATCGGGGGTCGGCAGGGACGTCGGCACCTCGGATTCGACAGGGAATCAGGGGATAGTGTCGTCACGGCAGTGCCAACGTGCGCAACAGGAATCGTTTAGCGCGCATTATTGGGACCCTTGCTGTCCACCGAGGCCATGGACGTATTCACGTTGAAAGACGCACACGCACAGCTGATATGCACAGCTGCATGTTAGTTGCATACCCTCCCGGTGCAGTTGAGATCAAGCACCGGGATTGTAGGGTGTGCCTGCCAGCGGCCCGGCCGCGATGAGTGCGAGTGTGACTGCCGTATTTAGGGCAGACACCCGGCAGTCGTAGGCACCCTGAACTGGTGTCCGCGTCTGCCCGTGCTCTTCCAACAGGTAGGCGCAAGGTTGCGCAAGGTTGACGCAAGGTTGCGCGTTAGCAGTTGTGGCAGATCAATGTAACTACCCTGAACTGGTGTCCGCGTCTGCCCGTGCTCTTCCAACAGGTTATGGGCCCACGCGCTGACGCGCGATAGGACTCCAGTAAGTTGCTGGCTAGGGTTCGTGTGGTTGACAGCCCAGTCGATCAGCGATGGCAACTTCTCCTGCTTCAGCCTCTGGCAATCAAGCCACCATTCTCGATGACGACAACTGGCCAATTTGGAGCATCCGCACCGAAGGCCTGCTAATCGAAGCAGGCCTCTGGTCCGTCGTCACCGACGGCGTCACCCCCTTACCCACCGCGCCAGCACCTAACGCCACTCAGGAGGAGCGGGCAGCGTATGCTGTCGAGCTAGCCCGATCTCGTGCAGACAGCGCGCTGGATCGCAAAGCCAAAGCCTTTATCCAGCGGCACGTCTCCAACCTCCACATCTTCACTGTCAAGTCTGCAGACTCAGCGCAAGACGCCTGGGAAACCCTCGAATCTCAGTTCACCGAATCGTCAGTCGCGCGACAGTCGCAGCTTCAGCAGCAACTCAGCCTCCTGCGCATGGAACCTGGCGAGTCAGTAGCGCGCTTCTACGCGCGATTGCAGCAGCTGCTAACAGAGCTGGAAGCTTGCAACTGCGAGACCTCTGAATCCACAGTGGTACTCGCCATCCTGGCAGCCCTACCGCCTGAGTATGAAAGCACAGTCGAAAGGCTGCGCTATGATCAGACCAGCGCCGACCTGAAAGTCGAGCGCATCAAGCGGGTGCTGCTGACCAAGGAAGCCGACCTCCTCAGCAAGCAGATGCAGCAGCAACTCAGCACCTCCTCATCCTCTCTCTGGTCCTACTCCTCCCCTTCTGATAGCAGGGGGGCTGGTAGCTCAGGCGGACAGGGGGGCAGGGGCAGGTTCAGGCTACCTCAGCAGCAGCAGCAGCAGCAGCAGCAGGCCAGAGCACAGTCGCCTGACAGGTCCACCAGGGATGTCAGCTCACATGCTCACCTGACCTGCAACTACTGTGCTAAGCCTGGCCACATCATGTCTGAATGTTTCACCTTTGACAGGGACCAGCGCAACCGCATGAGGACCCTATTCAGCAACCCTGCCAAACCCAGCAGCCCAGGCAGGCGACCCAGTCCAGGCAGGAGCTCCAGCCCAGCCAGGACATCCAGCCCCAGCAGAGGCAGGGCCCAGACCCCTGGCAGAGCAGCAGCTCAGAGCCCTTCCAGGGGAGCCAGCCTGTTCACCTGCTCCACTGCTGCTGCTGCTGATGATGATGATGATGATCTTGATGATGTCCTCATGCAGATGGTGCAGCCCAGACTGAACTTCAACAGCGACCTGTACAGCCCTTTCTGCATTGACTCAGGTGCCTCACAGCACATCCTGAAGGACCTGCAGTTCTTCTACAACTACACACCCTTTGCACCAGACAAACACAGGCCTGTGAGACTGGCAGCTGAGGGCCACAGGGTCTGGGCAGTTGGGTCAGGCAGTGTGTTCCTCAGCACCAAGCGTGGCTCCTGGTTCCTCAGCCATGCTTTGTATGTACCTGACAGCAAGCAGAACTTCATCTCAGTGACAGCTGCAACAGACGACGGCAGCAGCTTTCTATTCCGTGGTGATGTGTGCCAGATCAGCTGCAATCAGTTTGGCAGCATGCTCAGGGTCAATGCGCACAAGGTCAGAAACTCTTACATCCTGGCAGCTGTTCCCATGCCAGATGGACCTGACACAGATTCAGAGCCAGAACAGCTGTACAACGTCCAGCAGTCAGCTCTACAGCCTGACCCCAGGGTAAAGCTGGAGCTCCTGACCAACGTGGCTGCGCCCTCTGCCAACAGCGCCACCTCCGACTCTCCTCAGGTGTGGCACCAGCGCCTGTGTCATACTTCCTATGATGCTCTGGCACGCATGCAGTCAGCCGGCATGGTGTCAGGAGTACCTGTCACAGCTGCACAATTCCGAACAGCTGCCTCAGATCCAGCTGTGTGTGTGGGCTGTGTCAAGGGCAAGCAGCACAAGAATGTAGCATTTGCTGGACCACCCCCCAATGCAGCACCAGTGACAGCTCCCCTAGGGCTGATCCACATGGATGTCTGTGGCCCCATGCATGCCAGAGCCAGAGACGGCAGCCTGTATGTGGCTACTTTCCTTGATGAACACACCAAGCTGTCTGTGTGTGTGCCCATCAGCAGCAAAGCTCAGGTGCCAGACACAGTAAGGACTGTCATTGAAGAGCTTGAGACCCAGTCAGGTTACCGCTGCAAAGCCATCCGAACAGACAATGGCACAGAATACGTCAACAGCCGCATGAGAGAGTACTGTGCCAGCAAAGGCATTGTACACCAGCACTCTGCCCCCTACAGCCCCCAGCAGAATGGTGCAGCTGAACGCCTGAACAGAACCATCTTTGAGAAAGCTCGCAGCATCATCCACTCAGCCGACATTTCACTCAGCTTCTGGGCACATGCTGTCAAGTTTGCCAATCATGTCAGATGCCTGCTACCTGTGTCAGGCCAGCCGCTCACACCTTGGGAAGCCTTCTACGGTGTCAAACCTGATCTGTCAGGTCTCAGAGTGTTTGGCTGCAGAGTCTGGCTCCATGTTCCTGATCACCAGCGCAGCAAGCTGCAGGCCAAGTCTGTTGAGGGCCTGTTCATAGGCTACGAGCCTGGCTCTAAGGCCTACAAGGTCCTGGTCAACGGCAGAGAAACCTGCAGCAAGGACATAGTGTTTGACGAGCTTTCTGTCCTGCAGCCTGCTCGCCAGCAGGACCAGCCAGCTCAGCCTGTGTTCCTCTTACCCCTCCCACCCAGCCCATCAACCCCCTCTGAGCCCCTGGCCCCAGCAGCTCCTGCTGAGGGGGGCAACAGTCTGCAGCAGACCAGCAGCAGTAGCTCTGAGGACAGTGGGAGCAGCAGCAGCAGCAGCAGGCCGAGCAGCAGTGCACAGCGACCACAGTCCAGACCCCTGGAAGGCGTAGGGGCACATCAGGACAGCAGCAGCTCAGACTCTCCACCCAGTGAGCAGGAACCCAGTCAGCAAGTCAGCCTCACTGCCAGATATGAGCCAGGCTCCCACATGTGGCACCAACAGCAACTGGAGCTCATCAGCAAGTTACCCAGACCAGGAATAGGCAGATTCAGCCTTCGCTCTATGCCTCTAGCCAGGGAGACAGTGGGAGCACAACCAGCTGCAGCACCAGCAGCAGCAAGACCAGCTGCAGCACCAGCAGCAGCCAGATCAGCAACAGCCAGACCAGCAGCACCAGCCGCAGCACCTGCAGCAAGACCAGCAGCACCAACTGCAGCACCACCAGCAGCACCAGCAGCAGTCAGACCGTCAGCAGCAGCTGCAGCACCAACAGCAGCAAGACCGGCAGCACCAGTAACAGCAGTTGCTAGACCAGCAGCAGCAGCCAGACCAGGCTTGGCACAGCCTGCGCTCCGTGTTCCTCTGATCCCAACATCAGCAACAGCAAGACAGGCAGCACCTGCAGTGCACCCCTCTATGCCCATGCCTCCTGCACCTGACCCACGGCCTGCCTCACCTGAAGCACCTGCTGCACCCGTGCCACGGCGCAACCCATCCAGAGAGAGGCACCGACCTGAGAGGTTCAGGGACTCTGACTTGTTTGCCATGAATGTGTCAGACTCTCCTGTCAATGACACACCCACTGTGGCAGAGGCTCTGGCAGGTCCCATGGCAGACCTATGGATTGAAGCCATGAATGCTGAGCTGGCCTCCCTGCATGCCAACCAAACATGGTGCCTTGAAGAGCGTCCTGCCAATGCACGTGTGCTGCCTACCAAATGGGTACTCAAAGTGAAGCGTGATGCTGCAGGGAACATTGAGAAGCTGAAGGCCAGGCTAGTGGCAAAGGGGTTCTATCAACAATCAGGTGTGGATGTAGGAGATGTCTATGCACCTGTCAGCAAGCACACCACATTGCGCACCCTCCTGGCCAAGGCAGCAGCTGAAAACATGGAGATTCATCAGTTAGACTTTGAGACAGCCTTCCTGAACGGCAAGCTAGAGCCAGGGGAGGTCATCTATGTGCAGCAGCCAGAGGGTTTTGAGGAGGGCAGCACTAACACTGTGTGTCGCCTGCAGAAGGCCCTGTATGGACTGAGGCAGGCCCCTAGGGCGTGGCATGCTAGGCTGTGTGAGGAGCTGCTAAGCATGGGCTTCAAGGCCTCTGAGGCAGACCCTGCCCTGTTTACCCTGCAGCTGAGCACTGGCATGGTGTACCTGCTAGTGTATGTGGACGACTGCCTTCTGTGCACCCAGCAGGGGGACACCGCAGGCTTGGCCCACGTGAAGAAGCAGCTGTCCTCAGCATTCAAACTGAAGGACTTGGGTGAGGCACGGTGGTTCCTAGGGATGCAGCTAACCAGAGACAGGGCTGAGGGCACCATCAAGCTTGACCAGCACAAATTCATCCAGGAGCTGGTTACAGCCAACAGCAAGTCAGCAGCTCACAGCAAGCCTCTGCCCATGGCTCCTGCTGTTAAGCTAGTCAGGGAAGGGGATGCATTGGACACGACTCTGCATCATTACAGTGCCCTGGTGGGCAGTCTGCTTTACCTGACCTGCTGCACACGGCCAGACATTGCATTTGCTGTGGGCGCCTTGGCCAGGCACATGTCTGCACCCACTAAGCAGCACTGGGCAGCTGCCTGCAGTGTGCTATGTTACTTGAAGGGCACAGCAGATCAAGGACTCCTGTTTGGTGGTGTGTCAGGGCTGCAGGGCTTCTCTGATGCAGACTATGCAGGGGACAAGGACACAGCCAGAAGCACCACTGGGTATATCTTCACTCTGAATGGGGGTGCCATTAGCTGGTCCAGCCGCCTGCAGCCGACTGTGGCTATGTCAACAGCAGAAGCAGAGTATATGGCAGCTTCCAGCGCAGCCAAGGAGGCTCTGTGGCTGCGCAAGCTCATGAGGGATCTGCAGCTGGATGCCAACTGTGTGCACCTGGGCTGTGACAATCAGGCAGCCATTCAGCTCTTGCACAACCCCATGGCCACCTCCAGGGCTAAGCACATTGATGTGCACCACCACTTTGTCAGAGAGCGCATCAGCAGGGGTGAGGTAGCTTTCCACTACTGCCACACCTCCAGCATGCTGGCAGATATCCTCACCAAGCCCTTGGCAGCAGTCCAGTTTAACATGGGCAAGCAAGGATGTGGAGTGTTCAGCTGAACAGGCACAGGTCTTATCTGATCTGAAACAGCCTGTGGTATCCAGCCTGGAATGATAATCAGGACTGGAGCATGGAAGGTTTCTAGGCACAGGCCTGCATGCCTGTTAACAGCCTGTTAGTCTCAGCATGGTATGCTTTTGCCATGAACTGAGAGTTGCCCGCAGTTGTTGCTTGGCTCAGGCTTGCATGCCTGCTGACCGCCAGTTTTTTCCTCAAACAGTTGTTGGAAGCGCTTAGTTGTTGCTCTCACCTAGCCAGACCTCTGAGTGGGAGTGTTAGTTGCATACCCTCCCGGTGCAGTTGAGATCAAGCACCGGGATTGTAGGGTGTGCCTGCCAGCGGCCCGGCCGCGATGAGTGCGAGTGTGACTGCCGTATTTAGGGCAGACACCCGGCAGTCGTAGGCACCCTGAACTGGTGTCCGCGTCTGCCCGTGCTCTTCCAACAGGTAGGCGCAAGGTTGCGCAAGGTTGACGCAAGGTTGCGCGTTAGCAGTTGTGGCAGATCAATGTAACTACCCTGAACTGGTGTCCGCGTCTGCCCGTGCTCTTCCAACACTGCACCCGATCGCTGCAGGCTGCCACGATCCCTTGGTGCAACATTCGGCGAACCGCCGATTGATGCAAAACGCGGACGCAAATGCTCAGTCAAATGGAGTCAGTCAAAACGCGGACGCAAATTAAAAACAATTATTAAAAACCGCCGTTGATTACACTGTGTCATTCGTCCCGTGTGTCCCCCGTCAGTCATGTCGACCTGCAGCCGCCGTGGATGCACGCGAATAGCGGCACCAGATCGGAAAATGTGTCGATTCCATTTGGATTACGCGAATCGATGGAGGAAGGCGAAACAGGAAGAGATGGCAGTGGCAGCGCTCTTGACAGGCGTGCAAGAGTGCGTCCACTGTTCGCGAGGCACCGCACCCGGCAGCCACACAGCGCATCCGAGCTCGCAGCCTCTTTTGCAGCGTCTGCAGCGGTAAAGTCTTGATTGCTCTCTGATGTCCCAGGGTCCGCGACAGCCATCGCCAACTCACAGGCAACTCAGGCGGCTGCCAGTGAAGCTGCCAAAGCCAGTTCAACGGCAGTCGCCCAAGCCGTGAGCTCGGTGAGTTTTGACAGAGCTTACTCATCCCGCCAGCTGTGGTCCAGCTGTGGACCAGGCATGGCTGGTCACCAGGCTGGACACCAGACTATCAATTGTGTGATGCAGCAATGAGAGATAAGGTATCACCACAATTGGGACAAAGAGCTGGGGAAGCGGTGAAAGACACACCATGTTTAGGCATGGTCCCTGGTATATCCAGTGCTTATGTTGTGATGTGATGTGTTGTTTTGCCAGGTCTGTGGGGGCGGGGATGTGCAAGCGGCCGCCACTGCTGCGGTGAGTCTACACATCCCCTGTCTTCCCGGCCCCTCCCCCTCCCCTCCTCTCGACTTCACTATCCCCACCCTCACACTGACAAATACCACCTGTAATCAAGACATCATGGCAGTCACCTCGCATGCGGCAAGCATGTGGCAAGCTAGTCACCGGGTGCGGTCAACATCAGCCATGCGGTCATGTGCTGCTGCATCTCACCTTCGTGTCTCCCACTGCTCGTGCAACCATGCAGGCTAAAGCCACTGCCACTGCACAGCCACCGCTACAGCGAAAGCGGGCGCCTTTGTTTCTGTTACAGGTGACCCCTGGGCAAGTGGTATCACCTCCCCTGTGGCACCAGCAGCAGCTGCTGTCTGTGAGCAGACCACTGCCAGTCGTGCAGGCCACGTGGGTTGGCCTGTAGCGTCCCCTGCCTGGCCCAACCTGCAGCCAGTTGCATGTAGCCTGTGACCTGCCACCTGCCAATGCACAGCTTTGCAGCCAGGCCAGGGGCTGCAGGGTGCAGGTGCTGCAGGGCGTGCTCTGTGACTTGGCTCCCTGCTGAGATAAGGCAGGCAGGCATGCACTGACAAGCAGACTGGCTCAGGGACAAGGAAGCAAGCAGTGAGGAAGGAGGTGGCAGGCAGGGCGAGTTACTCAAGCAGGGTTGTATATGCCTTTGCCCACATGAGCCTGAGCGGGGTGATTGGATCACAGCTGTCAGGGCCATGTGTGATAAGTACTGCATGTGTGATGTTCGGCACAATGCAGGTCAGGGGAGCGCCTGCGCAGATGCAACTGCGACAGCAAATGCCGTAGGTGCGCTGCCAGGGGCTCCAGCTCTAGTCAGTCAGTGTAGCTCAGCCCCCAGCCACCCCTTACCCCTTGCCTGCTGCCACACCCTTGCCCCTTGCCACTCCTACCACATTGTACAGCTTCATACTGCTGCTCTTTGAGCTCCTTTGCTGCAGCCTCTTCCTAGCCACCTGTGCATCTTGCCCTTACCTTCTTGCACCAACGCATGCTCAGCAGCAGTTGGCTGCCCTACGCTGCTCTCGCAGCCACTGCCCAAGCCTCAGCGATTGCCAGCGCCTTCTCCAGTGCCTCTAATGGCTGCAGCCAGGTGCGCACCCCTACACATGCTCAGCAGCCTGAGGGAGGGAGGGTAAGAGAGGCAGGGAGGGTAAGAGAGTGATAGAAAGGGAGGGAGAGAGAGAGGGAGGCATGGCTTGTCATTGCCCACGCTTGCCTTCACAGGCCATTGCTGCATCCCAAGCTAGCAGCTTCGACAAGCAAATCGCTCAAGCTACAGCCACAGGTGGGATGCTGCCCCCCTCCACCACAGCCACCACCTGTACCCCAGGCCTGCCTCCCCTGATGCTTGCCTAGCAGCTGCATGGCCCACAGTCATTGGCCTCGCCATGACTTTTTATGATATGACCCGGAGGCATGCTGGCAAAGGGGAAGCAGGCAGGCCAGTGAGGAGGGGAGAGGGCAGGGCAATGCATGCCAGCACCGGGGTAAGGGGACGGAGCAGGTGCAGTGGCTTGGTCGGCTGATTGCGCTCTCCCCTCCCTTGTTGCGACAACAAACTTCACTACAGACGGCAGCAAAGCCAGCCTGCAGCTCCATTTTGCAACCCAGTCTCACGCCTAAACCATTGTTGGTTGCTGCAGCGGCTGCCAAGGCATGTTCCACCGGAGGTACAGCCAGCGCTCAGAGTGAGGCTGTGGCCACCGCCGTAGCCACGGTGAGTAAGCCTGATCAGGCCATACCTCGATCGGGCCATACCTGCAACACCGGCTGCACCTCACCCCTGCCGTGCACGCCACCATGGACTGTGCATGGTGTGCTGCTCATGTTTCCTTCTTTGTAGTTTCTGATTATTCTTGAAGAAATGTCCAGTTGTAAGCCTCATGTGGTGTGCTGCCTGCTCCATGCGACTCTCTGAGCTTTTCGCTGCGCACCCATAAAGGCGCACTGTCCTCCCCATCACACCTTAACTGCGGCCGACCCTGCCGTGACCTCACACCCCTGGCATGTGTCACATGCAGGCTACAGCCAGTGCCTTTGCTGCGGCACTGACAGCAGTGCAGGGACCATGTGGATGCGGCAAGGGTGGCGGCAGCAGCCCCTCCACCTCCCCTAAAGCAGCACCTTCACCCACCACTACCGCCCCCACTGGCACAGCTGCTGGTTCCTCTCCCCTACCCCCTTCACCCAAGATTATGTCTGGCGGGGGCGGTTTCCCTGGCTTTCCAGGCAGCAGCAGCCAGGGCATTGGCGGTGGCACTTGCATCGGCATGAGCAAGCAGCTGTGCTGTGACAACTGGGATAAGAAGAGCAACAGTTGCAACAACCTTGGGTGGGTGCTGTTGGCATGCAGACGGTGTGCAGGGCTGGGTGCTAGGTGAGGACATGATGCCAATGCATGGTCAAGCTCTTGCAGGCCAAAGTAAGGCATGTGGTGGCTGCTGCTAAGGATGCCTACTGCTCAGATCTTAGTAACCCAGCATCTGTTACACTGCTTCACCTTCCACAGCTGCTGTGCTACCGCTTAACAGCTGCTTCTGCTCCTGCTGCTGTTGTGCCACCCCCACCTTGCTGCTGCTGCTGCTGCTCCTGCTGCTGCTGCTGCTCCTGTTGCTGCAGGTCACTGGGCGCTCAGTTCTCCCTTGTCAGCTCCAGCCCCAGCGCGTCCTGGAGGGATAAGTTCACCGGCCAGGTCTGCAAGTGCAGCTGAGGCGTTGCGGCATCAGTTTGGGTCTTGGTTCACATTGCACTCTTTGTAAGGGATGTTGGGGCCAGTTGCAGACTGCTCAGGTGAGGGCAAGCCTGCAGCAGCACACCTGTTGTACTTGGCACTATGTTGGTGGTCAGGGCTGGGATAAATGTTTGCGATGCGTTGAACACGGAGTTGATTGGTCTCGGATTGTGGGTGAGTGGTGCAGAGAGGGGACATGAGGTGTGGTCACTTTGTCTTGTTTATAGCTGGCAACTATACATCACCTTAGCTCCTACAGCAATACTGGGGATGTAACACCAGATTGTAAACGATCATGGCTATGAGGTCAGTGGAGGTGCGGGATCCCAGATGAGGGTAAGGGGAGAGCACGAACATGAGGGGGAGCGTGCCGCAGCTGAAAAGAAGCTACGCGGGAATCCACCTCGGAGAGTGAGAGCAAACCTTTCAACAGTTTCCGTTCCGACATTGTGCCACACAGCGCGCACAGCGGTGCAGTGTCAAACAGAACGACGCGAGCACAAGCCGCGATGGTAGTTGCGGGGAGCGGAACCCGATATGCCTTCTGCATGGCCCTGGCTCTATGTGCTGTCGCTAGCCACTTCAGTCTACAGGCTGCAGCAGGTGCGGCAATCACATCCATCGGGGGTCGGCAGGGACGTCAGTACCTCGGATTTGACAGGGACTCAGGAAGTAGTGTCGTCACGGCAGTGCCGACGTGCGCAACAGGAATCGTTCTGCGCGCATTACTGGGACCCCCCACTGAGGCAATGGACATATTCACGTTGAGAGACGCACACGCTCAGTTGATATGCACAGCTGCACCTGATCGCTGCAGGCTGCCACGATCCCTTGGTGCAACATTCGGCGCACCGCCGGTTGATGCAAAACGCGAACGCAAATTCGCAGTCAAATGGAGGTAATAGCTGTTGGCGCACAGCGCATCCGACCTCGCAGCCTCTTTCAAGATCATCTCAATGAACTTCTCACCGGCTCCCCCCGTTGGTCATGGGGTGTCTGCAGCGAGAATATCAGCCCGGCTACTTTAAAACCTGAGCAATTGTTTTCTGATTGCTTTCTGATGTCCCAGGAACATCAATAGCCATCGCCAACTCACAGGCCACTCAGGCGGCTGCCAGTGAAGCTGCCAAAGCCAGTTCAACAGCAGTCGCCCAAGCCGTGAGCTCGGTAAGTTTTGACAGAGCTTACTCATCCCGCCAGCTGTGGTCCAGCTGTGGACCAGGCATGGCTGGTCACCAGGCTGGACACCAGACTATCAATTGTGTGATGCAGCAATGAGAGATAAGGTATCACCACAATTGGGACAAAGAGCTGGGGAAGCGGTGAAAGACACACCATGTTTAGGCATGGTCCCTGGTATATCCAGTGCTTATGTTGTGATGTGATGTGTTGTTTTGCCAGGTCTGTGGGGGCGGGGATGTGCAAGCGGCTGCCACTGCTGCGGTGAGTCTACACATCCCCTGTCTTCCCGGCCCCTCCCCCTCCCCTCCTCTCGACTTCACTATCCCCACCCTCACACTGACAAATACCACCTGTAATCAAGACATCATGGCAGTCACCTCGCATGCGGCAAGCTAGTCACCGGGTGTCGTCAACATCAGCCATGCGGTCATGTGCTGCTGCATCTCACCTTCGTGTCTCCCACTGCTCTTGCAACCATGCAGGCTAAAGCCACTGCCACTGCCACAGCCACCGCTACAGCGAAAGCGGGCGCCTTTGTTTCTGTTACAGGTGACCCCTGGGCAAGTGGTATCACCTCCCCTGTGGCACCAGCAGCAGCTGCTGTCTGTGAGCAGACCACTGCCAGTCGTGCAGGCCACGTGGGTTGGCCTGTAGCGTCCCCTGCCTGGCCCAACCTGCAGCCAGTTGCATGTAGCCTGTGACCTGCCACCTGCCAATGAACAGCTTTGCAGCCAGGCCAGGGGCTGCAGGGTGCAGGTGCTGCAGGGTGTGCCCAGTGACTTGGCTCCCTGCTGAGATAAGGCAGGCAGTCATGAATTGACACGCAGACTGGCTCAGGGACAAGGAAGCAAGCAGTGAGGAAGGAGGTGGCCAGCAGGGCGAGGTACTCAAGCAGGGTTGTATATGCCTTTGCCCACATGAGCCTGAGCGGTGTGATTGGATCACAGCTGTCAGGGCCATGTGTGATAAGTACTGCATGTGTGATGTTCGGCACAATGCAGGTCAGGGGAGCGCCTGCGCAGATGCAACTGCGACAGCAAATGCCGTAGGTGCGCTGCCAGGGGCTCCAGCTCTAGTCAGTCAGTGTAGCTCAGCCCCCAGCCACCCCTTACCCCTTGCCTGCTGCCACACCCTTGCCCCTTGCCACTCCTACCACATTGTACAGCTTCATACTGCTGCTCTTTGAGCTCCTTTGCTGCAGCCTCTTCCTAGCCACCTGTGCATCTTGCCCTTACCCTCTTGCACCAACGCATGCTCAGCAGCAGTTGGCTGCCCTACGCTGCTCTCGCAGCCACTGCCCAAGCCTCAGCGATTGCCAGCGCCTTCTCCAGTGCCTCTAATGGCTGCAGCCAGGTGCGCACCCCTACACATCCTCAGCAGCCTCATGCTGGCTGATGAAGGCGCAGCTACTAGCTATGAGGGGCAGGGAGGCAGGGAGGGGAGGGAGGGAGGCAGGGAGGGGAGGGAGGCAGGGAGGGGAGGGAGGGAGGCAGGGAGGGGAGGGAGGGAGGCAGGGAGGGGGGAGGGAGGGAGGCAGGGAGGGGAGGGAGGGAGGCAGGGAGGGGAGGGAGGGAGGGAGGCAGGGAGGGGAGGGAGGGAGGCAGGGAGGGGAGGGAGGGAGGCAGGGAGGGGAGGGGAGGGAGGCAGGGAGGGGAGGGAGGGAGGCAGGGAGGGGAGGGAGGGAGGGAGGCAGGGAGGGGAGGGAGGGAGGCAGGGAGGGGAGGGAGGGAGGCAGGGAGGGGAGGGGAGGGAGGCAGGGAGGGGAGGGAGGGAGGCAGGGGAGGGAGGGAGGCAGGGAGGGGAGGGAGGCAGGGAGGGGAGGGAGGGGAGGGAGGCAGGGAGGGGAGGGAGGGAGGCAGGGAGGGGAGGGAGGCAGGGAGGGGAGGGAGGCAGGGAGGGGAGGGAGGGAGGCAGGGAGGGGAGGGAGGGAGGCAGGGAGGGAGGGAGGGAGGCAGGGAGGGGAGGGAGGGAGGGAGGCAGGGAGGGGAGGGAGGGAGGGAGGGAGGGAGGGGAGGGAGGCAGGGAGGGGAGGGAGGGAGGGAGGCAGGGAGGGGAGGGAGGGAGGGAGGCAGGGAGGGGAGGGAGGGAGGCAGGGAGGGGAGGGAGGGAGGCAGGGAGGGGAGGGAGGCAGGGAGGGGAGGGAGGGAGGCAGGGAGGGGAGGGAGGGAGGGAGGCAGGGAGGCAGGGAGGGGAGGGAGGGAGGGAGGCAGGGAGGGGAGGGAGGGAGGGAGGCAGGGAGGGGAGGGAGGGAGGGAGGGAGGGGAGGGAGGGAGGGAGGGAGGGAGGGGAGGGAGGGAGGGAGGCAGGGAGGGGAGGGAGGGAGGGAGGCAGGGAGGGGAGGGAGGGAGGGAGGGAGGGAGGGGAGGGAGGGAGGGAGGGAGGGGAGGGAGGGAGGCAGGGAGGGGAGGGAGGGAGGCAGGGAGGGGAGGGAGGGGAGGGAGGCAGGGGAGGGAGGGGAGGGTGGGAGGCAGGGGAGGGAGGGGAGGGTGGGAGGCAGGGGAGGGAGGGAGGGAGGGTGGGAGGCAGGGGAGGGAGGGAGGGAGGGAGGGAGGCAGGGAGGGGAGGGAGGCAGGGAGGGGGGGGAGGGAGGCAGGGAGGGAGGGGAGGGAGGCAGGGAGGGGGAGGGAGGCAGGGAGGGGAGGGAGGGAGGGAGGCAGGGAGGGGAGGGAGGGAGGGAGGGAGGGAGGGAGGGAGGGAGGGAGGGAGGGAGGGAGGGAGGGGAGGGAGGGAGGCAGGGAGGGGAGGGAGGGAGGGAGGGAGGCAGGGAGGGGAGGGAGGGAGGCAGGGAGGGAGGGGAGGGAGGGAGGCAGGGAGGGGAGGGAGGGAGGGAGGGGAGGGAGGGAGGGAGGGAGGCAGGGAGGGGAGGGAGGGGAGGGAGGGAGGGGAGGGAGGCAGGGAGGGGAGGGAGGGAGGCAGGGAGGGGAGGCAGGCAGGGAGGGGAGGGAGGCAGGGAGGGAGGGAGGGGAGGGAGGGAGGCAGGCAGGGAGGGGAGGGAGGCAGGCAGGGAGGGGAGGGAGGCAGGCAGGGAGGGGAGGGAGGGAGGCAGGCAGGGAGGGGAGGGAGGGAGGGAGGGAGGGAGGCAGGGAGGGGAGGGAGGGAGGGAGGCAGGGAGGGGAGGGAGGGAGGCAGGGAGGGGAGGGAGGGAGGCAGGGAGGGGAGGGAGGGAGGGGAGGGAGGGAGGCAGGGAGGGGAGGGAGGGAGGGAGGCAGGGAGGGGAGGGAGGGAGGGAGGCAGGGAGGGGAGGGAGGGAGGGAGGCAGGGAGGGGAGGGAGGGAGGGAGGCAGGGAGGGGAGGGAGGGAGGGAGGCAGGGAGGGGAGGGAGGGAGGGAGGCAGGGAGGGGAGGGAGGGAGGGAGGCAGGGAGGGGAGGGAGGGAGGGAGGCAGGGAGGGGAGGGAGGGAGGCAGGGAGGGGAGGGAGGGAGGGAGGCAGGGAGGGGAGGGAGGGAGGGAGGGAGGGAGGGAGGCAGGGAGGGAGGGGAGGGAGGCAGGGAGGCAGGGAGGGGTGAGAGCAGAGAGAAAAGAGGGAGGTGGAGGGGGCTCTGTCATGTGCTTGTCATTGCCCACACTTGCCTTCACAGGCCATTGCTGCATCCCAAGCTAGCAGCTTCGACAAGCAGATCGCTCAAGCTACAGCCACAGGTGGGATGCTGCCCCCCCTCCACCACAGCCACCACCTGTACCCCCAGCCTGCCTCCCCTGATGCTTGCCTAGCAGCTGCATCACGGCCCACAGTCAGTTGCCTCGCCATGACTTTCCATGACATAACCCGGAGGCATGCTGGCAAAGGGGAAGGAGGCAGGCCAGTGAGGAGGGGAGAGGGCAGGGCAATGCATGCCAGCACAGGGGTAAGGTGACGGAGCAGGTGTAGTGGCCTGGTCTGCTGAATGCGCCCTCCCCTTCCCGGCCATTTCCACAACCACTGTCACTACAGACGGCAGCAAAGCTAGCCTGCAGCTCCACCCTGCACCTCAGTCTCAGGCCTGAGCCATTGTTGGTTGCTGCAGCGGCTGCCAAGGCATGTTCCACCGGAGGGTCAGCCAGCGCTCAGAGTGAGGCTGTGGCGACTGCCGTAGCCACGGTGAGTAGGCCTAATCAGGCCATACCTGCAACACATTCAGGTCTCACATTCATGTCACGCCATACATCCACCATCAGCTGCACCTCACGCACCCCTGCCATGCATGCCACCATGAGCTGCTATGCATTCAATACAATCCGATACAATGAATACATGAAGCTCAATGCGCACAGTGGCCAACCCATCACACCCTTACTGCGGCCGACCCTGCTGTGACCTCACACCCCTGGCATGTGTCACATGCAGGCTACAGCCAGCGCTTTTGCTGCGGCACTGTCAGCAGTGCAGGGCCCATGCGGATGCGGCAAGGGTGGCAGCAGCAGCCCCTCCCCCTCTCCCTCCCCCTCCCCCCCCCCCCTCCTTCACCCTCCACCACTGCCTCCCCCCCACCACCACCCCCCTCTCCCACTGGCACTGTAGCTGGTGTCTCCCCCCCACCCCCTTCACCAAAGAATGTGTATGGTGGGGGCGGTAGGAGCCCAGGGTTTGGTCTCCCAGGCTTTGGCTTTGACTCTCAATTCGGCCGCCCTGGCAGCGGTGGCAATGGCGGCGGCGGTGGCACTTGTATGGGCTGGATCAAGCAGCTGTGCTGCGACAACTGGGACAAGAAGAGCAACGGTTGCAATAACCTTGGGTGGGTGATGTTGGCATGCAGACGGTGTGCAGGGCCGGGTGGGTGGGTGATGTTGGCATGCAGACGGTGGGCAAGGCTGGGTGCTAGGTAAGGACAGCAAGCAGGCCAGAGGTTGCGGGTGGAGCATGCTGCTCAGTCCTGGCTGTCCAGCCAATGCTCTGCTGCCTGCACGCCTGTCTGTGCCACAATGCATGGTCAAGTTTTTGCAGAACACATCTAGGCATGTGGTGCCTGCTGCCCAAAACTCAGTTCGCCAGGATCTGTTCTGCTGCTTCGTTTTCTACAGCTACTGTGCTACTGCTGTAGCAGCTGCTCCTGCTCCTGCTGCTGTTGTGCCACCCCCACCCTTGCTGCTGCTGCTGCTGCTGCTGCTCCTGCTGCTGCTGCTGCTGCAGGCCACTTGGCCCACAGTTCTCCCTTGTCAGCTCCAGCCCCAGCGCGTCCTGGAGGGATAAGTTCACCGGCCAGGTCTGCAAGTGCAGCTGAGCCATTGCGGCAGCAGTTGGGGTCTTGGTTCACATTGCACTCTTTGTAAGGGATGTTGGGGCCAGTTGCAGACTGCTCAGGTGAGGGCAAGCCTGCAGCAGCACACCTGTTGTACTTGGCACTATGTTGTTGGTCAAGGCTGGAGTAGATGTTTGCTATGCGTTGAACACGGAGTTGATTGGTCTCGGATTGTGGGTGAGTGGTGCAGAGAGGGGACATGAGGTGTGGTCACTTTGTCTTGTTTCTAGCTGGCAATCGTTCATCACTTTAGCTCCACAGCAACCACTCGGAATGTTACACCAGATTGTAAACGACCATGGCCATGAGGTCAGTGGCGGTGCTGGATCCCAGAGGGAGCACGAGCAAGAGGGGAGGGTTACGGTCGACGAGGTTCATCGCAACACGTACATCACAGACCAGCCAGCCATAGTGAAGTATGTCGTTACATCATAATACTGTACCATTCCCTACCATATCGACCGTGCCATACCATATCGTTCATACATCAACGCTTCAAATGCTGAAGTTGAAATGATGCTTTCCGCGAGATGTATATAATGTCCACAATGCCCATGGACAGTGCTTAGCATGGAAGAAACTCAATCCGCCATGCAACAAGCATGGAAGAAACCCAATCCGCCATGCAACACTGAATAAGCCAGCAAAGGTGGGCGCCGCGCCCCTCAGGCAGCCTGCCTCCCTCCCCTCCCTCCCCCTTCAAACCACCCTCGACCTCCAGCCTGATAAGGCTTGAGTTGCTGCTTAGGAAAGCACGAAGGTGTTAACCCTAACCGCCTACCGCCATAAGGAGTTGACCCCAACCACCTGCCGCCGTGAGGAGATGGTGCCCTGGTGGGAAACTAGGGAGCGCCCTCACCTGCAGTACCCAGCCTGCCACCCAGGCGGTGTGTGCCGGGTTCTCCTCAGCCGTGGCAGCGGCGGTGCCAATTATGGTACCCAGCCTGCAGGCCTCCAGCCGCCCTCCAGCTGTTTGACCTTTATGAGCAATGCTGTCTAGGGTGCAGCACTGAGCCACCTAGGCAGCTGCTCAGTCAGGCAGGCAGGCAGGCAGACAGACAGACATACAGCCAGGCAGGCAGCCAGCCAGACCTGCACTTTTGCAGGGAGTGGTGATCAGGACCAGTGGCACCAGTGGCGCCAGTACTGCAGCACTGATGCAAGGGAAGGGCAGGCCTGCGACCACCCTCAGCATCCAATGGACGCCAGGATCCTGTGCAGGGTCATATGAATGAGCTCTGGCACCTAGCGCCCGCAGTAGCAGCAGCGGCAGCAGCAGCAGCGGCAGCGGCAGCAGCAGCAGCGACAGCGGCAGCAACAGCAGCGGCAGCAGCGGCAGCGGCAGCGGCAGCAGCAGCCCATGAGGTCGAGAGCACACCCTGAACAGCACTGGGTACATAGCTACTCATAGAGACACACCCGCCAGGCATGACCCTGGTTTGGCATCTGACATCATCTGCATCGGTGTGCCCTAGCAGGCAGCACTGGCAGACATGATGTGCCATGCTGCTGGACCCACCCTTAAGTAAGGAGCACAGACCTTTCATTCTGCAATGCAGATGTTAGGCATGACCTGGCATCACCTGCAAGGAGTGGCTGGCCGCCATCATCTGCAGTGATGTACACCAGCAGGCAGGTAGCCTGATAGCCATGCTCAGCTGCTAGCAATACAGGCTGCTGCTCCCGCCGCCCCTGCCACTGCTAGCAGCTGGTCCAGGGAGCTAGGGGCCATGGTGTCTGGACCCCACCTGGATGAGGAGCACAGCTTTTGCATGACTTCATGTCACACTGTGATTGTACTCACATGCACACAAACATGTTCAAAACTGGCTGTTCGGTAGTCATAACAAGCTCCGTCCCATCCATGCTTATCCAGCAGTGGCAGTAGTGGAGACAGCCGTTAAACAGCAACGAGTACTGCGTCCAGAATGCCTACCTCAATTAACCTAGTCAAACTCAGTCGGTAGTATCGTTGGGTGCAATGGACTGGGTCTGACCCAGCTGGACACCATAAGCTGCCCAGAGCCACGCACTGCCTCACCTGCTGGCCCACCAGGAGTATGTCAAGGAGACTGACCAGGTGCCCACCTGGAGTCTGGGTGGTGGTGGTGAAGGACTCAGCACACGCCTAGCGCCACCAGAGCAAACAGCGTAGCCTGCCGCCCAGCCGACCCCCAGCAACTGCTGGCCACGCGTGTAGCAGGTGCTGCTGGTCAAGGGTTTATGCACCACACAGGCTGCTGTCTCAACCACTCCCCGCCCTGTCACATCAGCGCTGGGCCTGCCAGGTGGTGGGCCGCTGTGTTGCCTGTCCTTGCCGGTCTTGCTGTGCCATGAGCAAGGGTGTCTATAGCTACAATGCTTGCACCATGTGCGCACCCTGCCCCATGCGGCCATGCCCCTTATGTGGCTCATGCCACTGTGGGGTGACCCCGCAAGATATCCACAATGTGTTGGCAGAGCGCCAAGTGTAAGAAAGAGGGTGTGTATGATGCCTGACTGTGATTCTTGTGCAACAACTTCTGGACGCTACATGAGGGATGTCGCGATTCTAACTGCCGGCACATATGACAGCAGTTACATTCGACTAGTGATCGCTTGACAATCAACAAGGCTGCATTGGTGAGCTCCGCACTGGCTTTACGCTTAGCTGATGTCGAAAGCCGCTCGTGTTCGCGGCCTCGCCCACTCTTCTTCTCACTCCCGGCGGACACCTCTTAAAGTCTGGATCCAACGCTCCCCAGCCAACAGAAGCGGCAGGCATACACATTGATCGCTGGACCTGACGCATACATTCACGATGCGCACCGTCGACCTCCTCACGGTGCTGGCTCTCGCAGCGCTGTTGGCCGCACCGTCGCAAGCTCTGGGTAAGTCTCATTGCCCCCTGCGCGCAAGCACCGCCAATCCCATCCAGCCAACCGTCGCTTGCACGTGCCCTCGCCCTGCACCTGCACCGCACCACCCACTGCCTGGCTGCTCGCCGTGCCATACGTCTGTGGCGTGCTGCCGAGCGGGCATACCAACTGTTGCGACCGTTGGTTTCGCACTGCACGCGCCCCCCGAGAACGAGCAATGTGATGCGCTATGGCCCGCTCCACCCCGCGACTGACCCTGCCGCGCTGCAGGCACACCGAGCCGAACTAACCGCCGCCTGGCCTGCACCCCCGGCACTGTCGGCTGCCCACCTTTCCCCACCGGCCCTGCCCCCCCACCCTCGTCCAGCACCTCGTCCACCACCACCTCCGGCAGCAGCTCCGGTGAGTGCCCAAGTGCAAAATCATAGGTGACTGTGTTGGTTTGCATGCAAGGCCACTTGTGGTGCGCCTGCCCAGTACCCTGCCTGACTGAGCCAAGGTGTCCACATGCTGCCCTGCAGCTGGCAGCACCCTGCTCGTGGTTTTCATGTACACCCCACATTTGCTGTGTCCTCTTGCCTGCAGGCGGCACCACTGTTATCGCCGGTGGAATAGCCATCAGCCAGGCCGCCCAGGCCGTTGCTGCTGTATGCACTTCATCTATTGCGAATGCCGTCAGCCAGGTGAGAGGTCATGCTTGACGTATGCAGCTGCCTCAGTGGTCGAAGAATGTGTGCTCTTCAAAAGGACCAGCCTGGAAGCCTGGAACTGCACATTGCTTATCACAAGGCATGCACATTGGCCTAAAACAATATCAATCCATGTTGATGGCTTGGCCATAGACCCAACCCTTGGTGCATTCTACCCATAGCACATTTACCCACACTGTGGCTGTCTAAATTGCAGGTGTGTGGGGCCAATGCAGATGCTACCGCAGTAGCTGATTCCGTTTCTGTAGCGATTGCCGAAGCTGTGGCCAGCGCCATCGTCAGTGTCAGTGTGACCGTCACGGCTTCAGGTGAGATGCACAGCACCCCTCACTGCTTTGCTGCCTGCCTGCTCTGAACCTTGCCTGCATGCCTTGCGTTGACCTGCCTAGCACTCACCACCTGTCCTGCCCTGTTCACCCCTGGCTGCAGCGGGCGGCTCCGGCTGTGGCTCAGCAAGCGGCTCTGCCACGGCCATCGCCTCCGCAGCTGCACAGGCCATTGCCTCGGCCTTTGCCCTGGCTGCCAACGGTTGCCAGGCGGTAAGCAAACCCATCTGTCATTCTGCCCTTGTATGTGCTGGATGTTGCATGCCCCTCTAGCCCCTGCCAGCTGCCCCACCACTGCCCCACCTCTAATCCACCGCTGCCCCTCCACTGTCCAGCCTCCACATGCCACCTCAAGCCCTGCCGGGTGCACTGCCCCACCATTGTCCAGCCTTCTGGCTGCTGCTTTGGACCCGTAACGCATGCCCTGACATGCCCATGATCCATGGCCCAGATCACACAATATTGGCCTGACTGCTCGAAGTAGCTGAGGGATAAGCTTGCAGGTTGCTTACCTTCCATGTGCCTGCAGGCCTTCAGCTACAGCCAGGCGTCCGCTTACCAAACAAACCTAGCCACTGCTGCCGCCACTGCTTCGGCCAGCGCCTGTGCCTCCGGTGGTTCCGCCTCTGCCCAGACTACTGCGATTGCAACGGCAGTGGCCCGGGTAAGTAGGACCAGGACAGGAGGCACGGCCAGGAGCATGTATGCCGTCATCTGCATCCCGACCGTACACCTGCTTGCTTGCTGTGAATGCAGTCCATCGCCACGGCCATTGCCAGCGCCTTGGCAGCAGTGAGGGGCCCGTGCAACTGCCCAACCAACCCGTCACCATCGCCATCACCTGCCCCAGCCCCCTCTCCCTCCCCTGCGCCGGTCCCCAGCCCCTCCCCCACGCCAGGCCCCTCTCCAGCCCCCTCTCCTTCCCCTGAGCCGGTCCCCAGCCCCTCCCCCTCTCCAGCCCCCTCTCCAGCCCCCTCTCCAGCCCCCTCTCCCTCCCCTGAGCCGGTCCCCAGCCCCTCCCCCACGCCAGCCCCCTCTCCAGCCCCCTCTCCAGCCCCCTCTCCAGCCCCCTCTCCAGCCCCCTCTCCCTCCCCTGAGCCGGTCCCCAGCCCCTCCCCCTCTCCAGCCCCCTCTCCAGCCCCCTCTCCAGCCCCCTCTCCCTCCCCTGAGCCGGTCCCCAGCCCCTCCCCCACGCCAGCCCCCTCTCCAGCCCCCTCTCCAGCCCCCTCTCCAGCCCCCTCTCCAGCCCCCTCTCCAGCCCCCTCTCCAGCCCCCTCTCCAGCCCCCTCTCCAGCCCCCTCTCCAGCCCCCGCGCCCGCGCCCGCGCCCAGCCCCTCGCCAGCCCCCGCGCCCGCGCCCAGCCCCTCGCCAGCCCCCGCGCCCGCGCCCAGCCCCTCGCCAGCCCCCGCGCCCGCGCCCAGCCCCTCGCCAGCCCCCGCGCCCGCGCCCAGCCCCTCGCCAGCCCCCGCGCCCGCGCCCAGCCCCTCGCCAGCCCCCGTGCCCGCGCCCAGCCCCTCGCCAGCCCCCTCGCCTGCGCCAGGCCCCTCGCCCAGCCCCGCGCCCAAGCCCAGCCCCGCGCCCAAGCCCAGCCCCGCGCCCAAGCCCAGCCCCGCGCCCAAGCCCAGCCCCGCGCCCAAGCCCAGCCCCGCGCCCAAGCCCAGCCCCGCGCCCAAGCCCAGCCCCGCGCCCAAGCCCAGCCCCGCGCCCAAGCCCAGCCCCGCGCCCAAGCCCAGCCCCGCGCCCAAGCCCAGCCCCTCGCCCAAGCCTTGCCTCGGGTACATTTGTGGCTCACCTCCCAAGGGGTGGTAGAAGGGTGCTGCCCTGTGCGTCTTGCAATACCATGGCGAGTCCCATCCCAGGCTGCTGCATCTGCATGTTAAGCCGCGGCGTGTGCATGCCTTGCAAGCCAGTAAGCCAACACGCGCACACTTTCTTGTCGCATGTTATCTAGGTTTAAACGATCTGAGCACTGGTTGCCATGCCCAACACGTACATACTTTGTGGCGAGGGACCGACTCCTTTGTATGGGTCGATTATAGCTAGTGTTGAGGTGCACCTTGATCATTGGAGCAGAGATGCTGCCAATGCATGTTGATTGCTGGTGGTTGGTAGTTGCTGAGACTTGTTAGTGAGTTGGTCGTGTGCCATTGTTTTGCACTCTGCTGTTGATATTACTTTCTGTTGGGTGACGACAATGCTCAAGTAAGGTTGCTCAATGCTTCATCCCGCCCCGTCGTGCGCTTGGTGGCTCAATTGCTTCCGGGTGATTCCGCAACGAGTGGAAGGTGCAACATCCTCAACGGCGAGGGCGTTGTCTTTTTCTCTTTCTTTCGCTCAATGCTTCTCCCACAGTTAACTGCTCTGCTGCTCTGCTGCACTGAACAAGTGACTGCATAGCCGGTTACACAGCAATAACAAGCTCCGTCCCATCCATTATCATGCGTCCCATCCTTTGAAAGGATTCCTTACTCACATTCTCCATGCCCATCCAGCAGTGGCAGTACTGAGAGCAGCAGCCCAAAGTGTAACAACAATAGTAACACATCCAGTATGCCTATACAGATATCTTATCAGCTGCTTGGACCAGTGTGCTGCAAGGGCAGTGGCAAGAATAGCAGCTCAAGCAGCAGTGGCAGGGGCGGCAGAAGGGCCAGTACTGTGGATGGTGTATGGCCAGGCACTCACGTAACCACTGGTGCGGGCTTGGCCTGTTGCCCAGTGGAGATGCAAGGCTGTGTGGCCTCGGCCATCAACCAGGTTGCCATGGGACCTACCCTGGCCTCTCCCTTGTGCACACCACCACTGCCAGGACACTCTCCGTTCACTCCAGCTGAGCTCATCAGCTTCACCCAGTCAGGTGCAGTCCACAACAGCTCATGCCGAGCAGCCTCCTGCACTTTACACATAGCCACGGTCCTTGGCAAGGCTTCCCGGGCATCGCTAGCTTCTGCCTTCATGCGCCTGCGGGCACTGCCCCAGCTGTCCACCATGAGCTGCCCAAAGCCACGCACAGCCTCACTTGCGGGTCCACCAGGAGTCATGTCAAGGAGGCTGACCAGGTGCCCACCTGGAGTCTAGGTGATGGTGGTGAAGGACACAGCACACGACTGGTGCACAGCTGGGCTGTGACCACAAACAGCATAGCCCCCTACTCAGTGCGTAGCCTGCCGCCCAGCCGGACCCCAGCAACTGCCCTATCACTGTCAGCAGCTGCCTAGCTTTCCATCCTCATGGTCAGGTCGTTGTGAGCTGTGTGTGTCCCCTAGCTTGCAGGCAGCCCTGAACCAGGGAGTAGGAGAGGCGGTTGCCCAAGCCGATGCAAGACCAACACGCCTGACACCATCAGGCCATTGTGGCAGTCTTCATCAGCTTTCAGTGCAACTTGCAGTGCAACGCTGTCAGGCCAGACACCAATCTGATAGAAAGCTTTTCCCAGCTGAGTGTCCTAGCGGTGGTGCTTGTTTGAGCTCCTTGGGCAGGTGGTGGGCCACTATGCTGGCTGTCCTTGCCGGTCTGGATGTGCCATGAGCAAGGGTGTCTACAGCTACAGTGCTTGCACCATGTGCGCGCCCTGCCCCTTGTGGGCCTCATGCCACTGTGAGGTGACCCTGATGGCAAGTGCCAGTGACTTCGTGCCCCACCTCTCCATAGCCCCCATACTCACAATGCACCATCCGGCTGCGCTGATGCTGACAAGCCCATCACACCCAGTACCGGCGGATGGATAAGCCGTACCCCGAGCATGGGCAGCTCTGTTGGGCTTACTTGCATAGTGATACTTGCATACCACAAAGTTGGGCTTACTTGCATACCACAAAGTCTCAGCACGTTGATGTGCCACAGCTTAGCGTGACAGCAGATTGTCTCGCAGTGCGTGGCCTTGACATTGCCTTGGTACATTTCATATATACCCCAGACATTGACGTGAAATTTAACATCCATCTGGAAGCAGTCTCACACAATGCCACATCTTCATCCAGCATACCTACGCTGCAGTCAGATTTCTTAAGGATATCCACTCAGCAAAGCCTGTCATTGTTTCGCAATATGCATCACTGCATGCCATCAGACATGTGTACAATGCCTAGCCTACTGCTCCCAGTTTAAAACACCCTCCCAATTCGTCAAGCATCAATTGAAGCCGGCTCCGACCCATGCATGTGTGCAGCTGGGCAAGGTTCTGTGTATGGACATGGGAGAAGTGTGTGTTATACATAGCAACACAAGCGCACGCATTGGTTTTATTCGCAAACAAAAGTAAGAGTGACAGCCTCCTGATCACCATGAGCGAGCATTCTGTGAGGCTGCGTGAGCGAGGACCTCTGGTCCGCCCGTCTCTGTGGGTGCAAAATCATAGTTCGAGTCTGCCTCCAGCCCAGACCAAGGCAACAACTGCCACACAATGGTGCCCGCAAAGCCCAGGTTGTCTGCTGCCTGCATGTCAGCAAGAACATGCCATGGTAATTGGCTTTGATGACAGTGATCAGGGCAATGCATTCTTGCAGCTCACCTGATGCATAGCTTGGAAAACAACATCGCGCTTGCCAGCGTAGTCAGCTTGCTTGCAGCATCCATACTCCTGTGGAAAGCAGATGGGGGCAATCTTGGGAGGTGGGCATAAAGACCAGAAGGCTGTTCTTGTGCTAGTGCTAGCGCACATCGCACCTCCAACACGATTGGTTTGTTTGCCGCAATAGAGAGGGCAGCGCGGTCCTGCATGTGCCAAGTCCGGCCATCCATCAAACACACTGATGACCATGCATTGCCACAACTTTTCAAGTGCTCAAGCGCTTGCCTTCATGAAGTTGTCAATCACCCAGTGGAAGTTGTTGAATGGAATACGCCAATTGTCGGGGTAAACATGCAACCTGCAAGGGCCGGCAACGAAAGTATGCAGCAGCCAGCTGCCTGGTGTACCTGCACCCAGCCAGACTCACGTGTTGAAATCTATGTCGGGACATTTCACGTTGGCTTCATAATCAACTCCCTTCATGCCGTTATTGAGCCACTGGTTGAAGGGCATGTCAGGGCCATAAGACCGATCTGCAATCGTTACCAGCGCCCCACAGCTTGACATGTCACCCAGGTATTCCCCAAGCTTGACAATGACACATGAGCAAAGAATAAGAAATAAGGCACTGCTGGTAGGTCTCATCAACATCATAGCTGCCAGGTGCTCTGCTGACGTGCACTCACATCCCTCCTCCCCTGTGGTAACCATGTGGTTCTGGTCCAGAGACTTGATGTAGGTTGCCGCTCGGCACAGCCATTGATTGACAAGACGACCAACAACTTGACCCTTGCCTATCAAGACACCTGTATCACCGTACTGAAAGTGTGGGTACTGCCCGCTGCACGCAACATAACATTGCAGCGCTTGCATCATCGCAATGGCATCATCGCTGACTGACCACAACACTTACCCCATCTCAAAGCTGTCACCCGTATGTGGCTCATTCGCCAGCTCCTGCGTACCATCACCGGGTTGACACATCACAGAGTAGGTACAACACATGCCCTGCTTGCCTGCAGGCTGCTAGCATGCTCAGCTAGGTCATTTACCCAGGCTAGGATGGCGGGCTCATCGATGTAACGCCGGCCTGCATGGAACAATTGCCAAGTTTGGGAGGCCACCAGCACCCTACTGCTAGCCACCATGTCTTTAGCATACCTGTGAGTGGGTTCCAGTGGTAGATGATGTTATTGACGTATCCCTGGTACACCTGTCATGCATGCAGGATGCTGGTACTCATGGCCTCGGACAGCTGGGGTTTTAGACCTGCAGGTATCTCACCTTAAAGACACGCGAGTCAACATAGAACCTGCAAAAAGGAGCAGCAGCAAGTATGGTATTTATATAAGCTACTAGCATTGGTGAACGCTAAGCTGATGGAAGGGCTGCTGCTGCTATTAAAGCTGTTGCTGCATGAGGCTGTGGGCACGCACCTCTCGCGCTCTACCCCAGGCCCAAGAACTTGTTGCGCAAAGAATTGCATGCCTACAACCAGTTTGAATTACATTGTCATGAGCACAGTCACGAAAGTACTGTGCAAGTCGTGCTCTCTCACCAAGCAGGTCAGGCTCAAAGTTCACGAAAGGAAATATAACCTTGATGCCATACTGTGATGCCTGCATGGAATGGCAGCAGCCAGCGGCTTTGTTGCACACGGCTGATGCAGTAGTGTGCTAGGCAATGACGAGCTGGTAAGCCAGATCAAGTGAGCAACGCGGTGACAAAACAAACCTGGGATACACAGAGGTCTAACCGGGCCCATGCAGCCTGGGTCAGGGTCCACTGGCCACGGCTGTCGGTGGTCATGTGGGACCAGCCTGCATGCAAACAAAAAGGTGTGTGAGCATGCAAGGTGCCCATACCTCACAATCGCAGCGCAATTGCCCCTTAATGTGGAGCAGGTCACCCACCATGCCCAAACCCCCAGAACCGTATCACTCGTATGCCAGCTTTGGACAAATCGTTGAAGATGCCTTGCACAGTAACATCACTGTACTTGTCTATCGAAGCAATGCCCAGCCAATAGATGTTGGTTCCCTGCAATACACAGCCGGGCATGCAGTGTTGCTAGTTCTCAGCCCAGCTGCACTTGCAAAGACAAAAAGTTGCACACCTCACCTGAAAATACCATGGTGAGCCATCCTTGAAGAATCGTGTTCCTTGTGCATACACAAACCCAGCAGGTGGCCGTTGTTTGCTGCTTGGCTGGGTGCTCGCCTGCAGAAGTAGACAGCTAACCATAACTGATGGTTCTTACATTTAACCAACATCAGCAGGAGGTTACAGTAGAGCTGCCTTACCCAATGAGTGGTACCCGAAGCGCAGGTAACTGGTGGGGGGCAAGTGACTGCTGGTGGGCACGTAGGCGCAGGTGGACATGATGGGCATATCACCAGCGGTGGGCAGGTGATAGGAGGTGGGCAGGTGATGGCTGGTGGGCAGGTGATGGCTGGTGGGCAGGTGATGGCTGGTGGGCAGGTGATGGCTGGTGGGCAGGTGATTGCCGGCGGACAGGTCGGGCATGTCACGGGCGGTGGGCAGGTTGTGGCTGGTGGGCAAGCTGGACACGACACGGGTGGTGGGCACAGAATTGGTGGAGGGCATGTCACCAGTGGCGGGCATGTTATCTGAGGTGGACAGGGCTGACCTAAAGGAGGAGGAGGAGGAAGGAAAGGTGTGGGAGGTGGTGGCGAGGTGGGTATGGGAGGGGAAGGTGCAGGCGGCGATGGAGGGAGCGGAAGGGCTGGCAGAGGAGAAGGGTCTACGGTGCGGCTACGAGCCAGCTCTTCAGTCAGCGCCGCGAATGACGCCTGCAGACTTGAGAGTGTGCTTGTCATGTTCATCAGCTGTCCATTCAGCTGCAGCTGCGACACCAGCACGTCGCCGCAGCTAGGGATGTCAGGGTCGCGGTCATGAGTCGCTAGGTCAGTGCGCTCCTCCGCTGCGTCTCCGAGGTCGAAAGCTGGATTGCCAATCACTACATCGGGTTCTGTTGCGTTACTCTTGAGCTCTGCATCAAGCGAGTCCCAATTAGATAGGAAGGACCCTCGGCAGCGAGCAGCCGAGGCCAGTATCACAAGAGTCAAGAGCAGGCATCGCCTGCGCGCTTCGGCCATCCTCGGTTCGTTGCCTTATGATGAACTGTTACATACGCGCTTTGGCCACCGTACCTGTCATTTTGTGCATTTCCCACGTTCAATTCGCAAAGCTTGCAAGTGCTTGTGAGTGACGCTGTGACCTTGCGTATTCGCCTGTACGTCAACCGAGCAGCGCAACGGAGCAGGCTAACATAGCGAAATGCTGCGTTCTGGAGAAGGATGCGCTGCAAGCCGCTCGTGCAAGCCAACATGCCGCTACTACGAGATCACATCCGTATGCCGCCTGCCATGTCTGCTATCGCTGATTAATGCACAAAGCGACGTTGACTAACTTAGGATCTGGTGCCAGCCTGCAGCAAGCTTTCCCTTGGCAAGTCACCAGCTGCATGCACTCCTGGAGAGCACAACATGTTGGGGAGCCATCCTTACCCCCTGTGCGTGCCTCGACTTGACAGGCCTTCTTGACCACCATTCTGGAGCGGTGCCTGGGGCTGACAGTGGCAGAGTATGGCCCAATGCTGGCCACGCTGCTGCCTGCCGCTGGCCTTACAGGCGAGGGCTGGACACTGGCAGCGGACTGTATCTATGCAACAACACTGCAGCAACGACCTGAACAGCAGTGGGGTGCTTGGGCAGGTTTTGTAGGCAAGCCTTCCAACTACCGCATCGTAAGCCTGGGCAGGGCCGGCAGGCTGCATCTCCATTGGGATGCATGCAGCATCATTTCCACATCGGCTTTATGACCAGCAGCAACAGCAGCTTGTCAGCTGTGGCACCCCCGTGGTGGCTTTGTCTCTACTTTGCTTTGAGAAACATAACACTTCGCTACATGACCTGTATGCTAGGATGACACAGCGGACCACCATCTCGCAGACACCCACTGGCAAAGTGTTCTTCCTGATCTGTGGCATGGCCCTCACTGCCCTGGCCGCCCCCTTGCCCTGCCTGCTGCTCCCGCCCTGCCAGGTTGTGGTGGCCTCCTGGCCTCACTACACAACCCTGTGTGCCAAGATGTGGGTGAGCATGTCACCGCCAACACACACCTCGTGCCGGTTGGCCGACAGAAGGACTGCAGCAACGGCTGGGGCGTCAGGGCCTGCTGTGGTGCCAGGTGGTGGTCCCCTGCATCTTGCCACAGCCCCCACGCAGCCACGCAGCCAGGCAGCCAACAGCCTTAGAGACAACAGGCCCAGGCACGGTCAAAGCTGCCTAAGTCATACCAGCACCTTGGCCCTCAACCTTGAGCCTTCATTGCAGTCGAACACACTAGTTGTGGACCACTACAAAACAGTGTTTTGTCTGTGTGGAGTTCCCATCGCATGGCATGCACATGGCCTATACATGGCATACACATGGTCACGGTCGCCTACCACCTACAGCATTACCTGACCCCTGTGACAGGGCATGCGTAGAGTTGGCATGACAAAACATGCACTAATGTAAGCTGATGACAGCTCAAAAGGGGGGGCACACACTACTGTGCCTCAGCAGGCTGCTGCTGCTGCTGCTGGGCCTTGGGTGGCTTGTCTCGCAGCCGCTTGTACCCAAGACCAGGGTACTCCTTGCCCTTGGCTGGCAGAGCTCCCTGCTGTGGCCAGAAGCACAGCTCTAGAGGGCGCCACTTGCTCTCCCCAATGCGCTGCATGTTCAGGGCCGCATTGCAGTCCCTGTCCAGCCACCTGCCTGGCTGTGGGGCTGGCTTGGCTTTGGCAGCCTTGCCCTTGCCCTTTGTGGGCTCAGCTGCCTCTGGCTCAGCCTTGGTGCGCTTGCTGCGCTTGCTGCGCTTGGCTGGCAGGGGAGTGCTGGGTCCTGGCTCTGAGGCTGCTGCTGGTATGGCTTCCTGGCTGCTGCGTGGGGTCTGTGGGGGCTTGCGGGGGGCTACTACTGGGCACCACATCATGCCCCGCACTGGCTGGTCACGCTGCTGGCTCCAGGCTGGACGCACCAGGCGCTGTTCCACCTGCCCTGCTGGTGGCTTCCAGCCTGCAGGCCTGGTGGCCCTGCGTTTGTTCAGCTGCCTCTCACAGGGTTGCTGGCCGTTCACTGCTGAGCTGACTCGGCTGGTGCGGTGCTCATCCACAAGCACCACCCTGCCCCGCCGCTGGTCTGTGCCCCTGGGCCTGCACACCACCTTGCAGTAGGCACGCAGCACCGCATCAGCACCCCAGCCCCCCCTTGTGCCAATGCCAGCTGCGCCAAAGAACACCACCAACTGCTTGGCACGCCCATGGCGCTGCATGGACACCTCCGCCATGTCCTCCTCCAACTGCAGCCATGCACACAATGCGGGCGCTGGGTGGGCGCAGGGTGGGTGGTGCTGGGACAGGTTCCGGCTCAGGCTCAGGCTCTGGCTCAGGATTAGGCTCTGGCTCAGCCTCAGGAGCCCAGTCCATTTCCATGCTGGCTGGCTGGGCAGGGGCACGCACGGGGAGTGGAGGTAGGGGTGCAGCATTCAGTGCACGAGGAGGCTGCACGGCTGGAGGTGTAGGGGCGCTGGGGTACCCAGGGGTGGAGTAGCCCACAAGGCATGTCAGGAATATCCTGAGCACATACAATGACGCGATTACGCGGAGCTGAGAATGGATGCCGGCCCGCAGCTGGAAATGGGCCAGTAGCTTGCGCCTCGTCTTCTTGCAGCCGCGCAGCACAGCGCCACCCGGGACTTTGATCACCTGCAGGCAATTACGATCAAAATATTGACAGGCCGGCAATGCGGGGACACCGATAATGCGGGGACACGAGCAGGCATACAAGGCGGGGGTGGTGCGTACCTGTCGGCGCTGGGTGTTCCATTCAGCCCTTCGCTCCTCGCGTTGTTTGGCTGGAGGGACGCTAGGACCTGCGCTGGCATGAACAGAAGCGATGTGAGCAGCGCGGAGCTCACCGGACTGCACAGTTGCAGCGGACCACACCACGACTACGACGAACCTCGTTTACGCGGGCTTTCAATCGGAAGCGGATCTTGCTCCGCGGCACTGGGCCGCTTCCTCGGAGGCATTGCGCCACTAGGCTCATATCAGCTAACACCTGCTGAGCTCCTAATTATACCCAGGGGGCGATGTCACTCGTTCTCATATGCCCAAAGGGCACTCCGACCAAAGGGCAAAGGGCACTCCGACCAAAGCCTGCACTAGCACTAGCACAGGGACAGGGACTTCAGCAGCCTGTGGCACAGTGGTGTGTCCCCCTCAAGCTTTCATCAACTTTCATGTTTGCCATGCCAGTCCTAGGCTGTAGTCCTGTCACAGGGGTCAAACAATAGCCATGTAGGTGGAAGGCACCCACGCCATGTGCATGGGGACACAACTCCACACATACAAAACACCACCCCTAGTGAGGGAACTGCCGGGATGGTGAGGGAGGTGCTGGGCTGCAGCCTTGTGTGCATGGTAGGGTACACATGTGTACATGGTAGGGTGCTGTTGGGCAACACTGTCAGTGGAGGGCGCCCTGCGGGCTCTTCTGAACATGCACACTGGGCGTCCCCTGTGCGGGGTGAGGGAGGTGCCGGGCACAGTAGGAGAGCCTACCTGCTAAAAGCCTCCAGCCTGCAGGCATTGTGGGCTGATCACTGCTGGCCACTCACTGCTGAGCTGCACCCTCAGCCATCCCCTCTAGCTGCATGATGAACACAAGGCAAACATGGCACACAGCAACAAGGCACATGTGGGGCACAACACGATCACCACTGCAGGTCAAGATGATGCAGGCTGTGCTCTACCCACCCACCTACCCACCTGCTTGCCTGTCTGCCCGCTTGTTTGCCCCCCGCTTGCTCCACCCACCCACCCACCCACCCGCCTCCCCAACACCACAAGACTCCCTCCAGCGTACACCGTCCTAGTACCCCGTGGCTCCGCACAGCTTGCTTTACCTGGTAAGCTGGTATGTGAAGGGTTTTTAGCTACTCCTCCCAGACAGCTTTCAAGTGGACAGCGTGGAGGTGATGCGCCACAGGCTGTCCGCCTAGGATGTGAAGCCGTGATGCAGGCTTACTGCAGGGTGGGTCAGTGGGTCAGGCTCTGGGTGCCGGGTGCTGGGTGGGCCTTGCAGGCTCTGCTGGGCTGCTGCTACTCACCTTGTGCGTTGCTGGTGGGCTGGGTGGTGGTGTGTTGCAGGCGACAAGGGCAAGGCAGGAGCCAAGCGTGAGGAGGAGGAGCGCAAGCGTCAGGAGGCTGCGGCTAAGAGGGCAGACACCCAGGCAAATTAGTAACAGCATTTTTGAGATTTGGAGCCTCGGACTTGGTACATAGTCAAATGAAGGCATTGTAAGATTGGGGGTTGAAACTAAAATTCGTGATTTTGCGCGGTTGGTGAGATACGGCCATGCTACAGTACTGTAGGTGTCTACAGTACTGTCGGGGTACCTCGCGAGTACACGAACAGTACTGTAGACACCTACAGTACTGTAGGCACCTACAGTACTGTAGGTGTCTACAGTACTGTCGGGGTACCTCGAGAGACCACTTACAGTACTGTAGGTATCTACAGTACTGTAGACATCTACAGTACTGTAGACATCTACAGTACTGTAGGTACCTCGAGGTACCTCGAGAGACCATTTACAATACTGTAGACATCTACAGTACTGTTGACATCTACAGTATTGTAGACATCTACAGTACTGTAGACACCTACAGTACTGTAGACATCTACAGTACTGTAGACATCTACAGTACTGTAGACATCTACAGTACTGTAGGTACCTCGAGGTATCTCGAGAGACCATTTACAGTACTGTAGACATCTACAGTACTGTAGACATCTACAGTACTGTAGGTACCTCGAGGTATCTCGAGAGACCATTTACAGTACTGTAGACATCTACAGTACTGTAGACATCTACAGTACTGTAGACACCTACAGTACTGTAGACATCTACATCAACCGGGTTAGGACCCGAAGCCAGTAGCACCCCATATAGCTTGGCTCAGTGGCCCCATCGTGTAGCCCCCGCGTGCAGCCGTGTCCCTTCGGAAAAAGCAACTTGGTAACCCACATCGAACCCGCAAGTCCTAGTCATGTAGACACGCTCCCCGTATCCCTACTAACGCATCGGCGTGCAAACTAGCCCTTTTGCCCGGAGGCGAGGACTCCCTCCCTCGCGGCCCTCGATAGTGTGCAACACTTGCACACTAGGCGACGGCATCGCACTGGTGATCGCGCTGAGACCACACCGGGGTGGTCGACGTGCGGTCACCACTGTACTGCGGTGAGAACTTGCACGAGTTCGTAGTATCCTGCAAGTCACCCGCCCGCTAGCAGCTCACCCGTCTGGCGTGCCCCGTGCCCATGTCTGAGGTACACATGGCCGCCCCGACTGCGGAAGGTTTCACCACAGTGGGCCGCAAGGGCCCCATGAGCTACAGTGCAGCAGCCCGTGCCCGGACAGCTAGCACAGCGCCACAGCAGCGCAATGCAGCACAGCGCAGTGCACGCCGCCCAGCGGAGGTGTTGCCTGCTATAGTCTTGCAGCAGCCCAGCGACACCCTTAAGGCACTAGCTGCTTCGGTGATGACACGCAAGGCAACCCTAGTCCTGCGTGCACATCACAGCCCATCAGATATGGCGGTGCTGAGGGAGCAGGACTTCTCAGCTGACCAGTGCGCTAAGAGCGCGCTGGAGGCAGCTAACCTCTTACTCCCCTCTGCCCTACAGCCATTGCAGCAGGCACGCTGCCCCCCCCCATTTATCCACAGGGCTGCAGATGGCGCACCCATCCGTGGATCCGTGCAGGTCACCCTGGAGGGTCCAGCGGACAGCATTGCAGCAGTCAAGCAAGCCCTTCTCCAGGACATCGGGCACCTGGAATGCTGGATGCCAGAGGTGTCCGCCAAGTACCCCTTGCAGCTATGCCGCGACAGTGGCAAGGACATGCTGGAGTACCATCTCACCAGCATCAAGTCCGATCAGTGCATGGCGCGCACAGCCCCAGCCATGATGCTCCAGCTGCTGCAGCAGTATGAGCCCCAGCTGCATGGGCTGCAGGTGGTGTGGGTGGGCTGGTATGATGCCATCACCCAATGCATTGGGGGGCGGGTAGACAGCAGTGGGATGGCCCTCCCCACCGTGACAGCTGACCTGCCCACCGGGTGTGCTGGGCTGGTGGCTCTGACCTGTGGGGGCAGGCAGGCGTTCAGCCTCCCAGGCAGGGTCACCGTGCCAATCAAGGCACCAGAGCTGGACCTCACCATGCAACTGCAGCGGGCGCGCAACAGGCTCACCTTAGCCCAAGCTGCAGCCCAGGCCATTGAGGTCCTGCGTCCCTACCGTAACCCAGACCCAGCCGGCGGACAGGCTGCCCCCCTTTGGCCCCACCCCACTGCTGGGGTTGAGGCAACCACCAGCCAGGCTGTGGCCGAGGAACAGGCCCCCCATGGCCCCATTGGCCCCCATGCCTCTACCCCAGTCTCGGCCCAGCCCAGCCCCACCACTGTGGTTGGCGACATGCCTGCAGTGGCCCTGGTCACCCACCCTACCCACCCAGCGGGGGCCATACCCCCCCCACCCCCTGCCTCCAGCTCTGACCAGCCACAGCCACAGCCTCAGCCTCAGCCTCAGCCTCAGCCTCAGCCTCAGCCCCAGCCTCAGCCTCAGCCTCAGCCTCAGCCTCAGCTTCAGCCTCAGCCTCAGAGCCAGCAGGTCCCGGGGCACTACGTTCCACCGCGCGACTACGCGCATCTGCAGTCGGACTGCATTGCTTGCGACCTGCCGCTGGATATGCACGACGCGAATGGAGCGTGCCCAGTGGGTCCTGGCTTCGAGCAAAGTGAGGAGCACAGCGACAGCGCTAATGACCAAACCATGGCGGTTGCGCGGGACCGCCTTAAGCGTGAGCGAACACCAGCCTCAGCCGGGGACGGAGGTGGGAGCGAGGGGGAAGAGGAGGAAAGGGGGGGCGAGGTGATAGCCAGCAGCCGAGCCAGGAGGAGTACCCATAGCCGGGTGGCAAAGCACCGTCCCAAGCCCATTGCTGTGAAGCTGCCCGCAGCCGCCTCCGCAGCCTGGACCCGGGACAGGTCACAGCCGGCACCACATACGCGAGGCTTGGGACCTGGCACACCCAGCTGCCAGAAGCAGATCACCTATTACATCAAGAACCTCCCTCGGCACCTCGCCTTGGAGGGCCTCCCAGGCCCTCGCCGAGGTGAGGCACCAGTCCCCCATGCCCCCTCGCCCACACCCCAGCCCCAGCCCACCACCCCTGCCCCCAGTGACACCATCCAACCCTCCCCTCACCCGGAGGGGATGCAAGCAGTGGAAGGCCCAGGGACAGGGGAGGGGAGCACCAGCCCTGCTACATGCAGCCCACAGGCCACCCAGCCGGTAGTGGGTAGCGGGGATGAGCAAGGCGATGGCACCCAGCAGGGGGCAAGTGTCCTAGGCCTTTCCCCCCCATGACACAACCCCGCGCAGTTAGCTTCGCTCCTGGCAGCCATGCCCCTGGCCTGCGCCTTGCCACACACAACATCCAGGGCTTTGCCAACCGTGCATCCACTGCCCAGGGTGTGTGGTCAGAGGGTTGCAGCCTCACCCACCGCACCAAAGTGCATGACCTAGTGTATCTGTGGGGGAAGGTCTTGCGGTTGCACGTGGTGTGCGTTCAAGAGACCAAGCTCAGCGGGGCAAGTAGGGCAGACAGCCACACCAGCCCAGCAGGAGTGGAGGCTAGGATCCAGGCTGCGGCTTCCGACCTAGGCATTCCGGGGTACACGTGCTTTTGGGCCAACAACCCTACAGGGGCTAGCAAGGGTGTAGGAGTCCTAGTGCGCTCTGACCTCCTGCATGCCGGTCAGATCACCATGCACCCTAACAATGTCCACCCTGAGTGTGATGGTCGTAGGATTGCTGTGCGCTTGACCTGCTTCGGCCATGACCTCACGCTCTTGTGCCTGTATATGCCTTGTGAGGGTGCCGGCCAGGCTAGGTACCTTGATGAGGTCGTTTGCCCATGGGTTCAGCATCACTCCCGTCCCAGTAGCCACATAATGTTGTTGGGGGATATGAACATGGTCTTCCACGGTGCTAGGGATTGCCTTCCTGGGTGGAATAGGAACTCTCGTGAGCATCAACACTTGGGGGGGGGAGGCACTACAGCCCACCACCAGTCCACCATTGCTGACTTTACGGGCTCGGTGCCACAAGCCATGAACACCATGCTCACCACTCACAACCTGATAGACCGTCATAAGCACCCAACCTCCCACACTTTCTCTCGCTTTCATCATGCACGATGTCGGTTGCTTGACAGGATCTTCGTCCCTACTGCCCTGCTACAGTTTGTAGAGCAATGCCATGTGGATTGTCGCACCGTGTCAGACCACAGACCTGTAGTCATGCATATCAGGCCAGGAGTAGCAAAGATTCACAAGGGCAACCCCTTTCCTCGCCACCGCATCCATTTCGACAAGCATGACGTGCTCCTTCAACAGTTTCAAGGGTGGGCAGCCTCCCAACTTGCTCTTGCCCCTAGGGGTAATGACATCATTGAGTGGTGGCCTAGCTTCAAGGTTGCCCTTGGCGGTATGATCAGGGTGTTGAACACCAAGGCTAGGACTCTGCAGGAAGCTCCAGGGGCTGAGGAGGTACACGTAGCTGACAGAGAGTTGGTTGCTGCTATCCAGGCCTTAGAGCTCACAGCAGGTAGCACGGCGCACAGTTTGCAGCGAGTGGTGGAAGCCAAAGCTCAGTATGTGAAAGCCCTTGCAGCCCACTCCACGCCTGCTGACTTAAGAGCTAGGTGGCAGTGGTTGCATGAGGGGGAGCGGGCAGCAGGCCATTTCAAGGGGGTGCTTGCTCATGCTAACTCTTCCCTGACCGCTGTCCGCACACCTGGGGGGGGGTTAGCCACAACCCCCTCCTCCATTGCCTCAGTCCTAGTAGCCCACTATGCACACATCTCTGCTGACCCCGTGTGTGACAGTGAGGCTGTGCAACACGTGCTGACTGCTGTTCGGGCGCATGCCAACCCAGTGGACCATGATGTGGCTAGTCAGGCTGGTGCACCACAAGTGTCATGTGAGGAGGTTAGGGTGGCTTGCAAGCACATGGCACCAGGTTCTGCCCCAGGCCCTGATGGTTTGCCAGTCAATGTGTGGCGGGTAGGGAGGGGTTGCTTGCAGCCCCTGCTTGCCCTTCTTTTCACAGCCATAGGCAACACGCACACCATGCCGCATATGTTCACGTGGGGGGCGGTATGCCCCATTAGCAAATCAGGCAACGCCACCTCACCAGCCAACTACCGGCCCATCACCTTGTTGAACACTGACTATCGTGTCCTGGCACGGGTGTTGAATGCCCGCTTGGTGGGTGTGCTTGGTGACAGCATAGGCCCAGAACAGTCAGCTTTCCTGCCTAACAGGCTAATAGGGGACAACATCCACTTCCTACAGTTGCTCCCAGCGGCTTTGCGTGCACAGCAGGGCATGCCAGGGTTGCCTAGTTCAGCAGCAGTGGCCTTCATTGACTTTGCCAAAGCGTATGACACCATCAGTCGCCCCTTCTTGTATGCTGTGATTGAGGCTGTAGGAGCAGGTGCCTTTCTGCCGTGGGTGAAGGTTTTGCTGTCAGATTGTCGCGCTTGCGTGGTAGTCAATGGGTGCAAGTCCCCGTGGGCCCAATGGGAGGCTGGAGTGCGTCAGGGCTGCCCTCTGTCCCCCTCCCTCTACCTCTTTGTGGCTTGGGCCTTGTCGTGTTGGCTGCATGCGCAACCTAGCCTGGGCGTTGTAGTGGCTGGCCAGCGCCGCGTGTGCATGCAGTTTGCTGATGACACAGAAGTTTTCATTCGCTCCTTAACTGAGGCTGATGTGCAGCCCTTGTGTTTGTGCATGGCAGTCTTTAAGCAGGCCTCAGGTCAAGACATGAACACTGACAAGAGCACCCTCTTACACGTAGGCCACCCCACCACGCATCCTGCACCTAGTGTTGTATGCGGTATGCCTGTGGTCACCATACACAAGGCCCTGGGGGTGCACATCCACAATGACATTGATGATGTACCACACACCACTTCCATTTGGACAAGGCTGATTGAGGGGGTAGAGCACTCCTTCACTAAGTTGGCCCGCTTGCACATGTCAGCAATGGGAAGGGGTCTAGCGGCCTCCACGTTTGCCGTCAGTCGCTTCTTGTTTCATGGGGAGTTCATGGGCCTTCCCCCCCCTCCCCTCCTGCAGCGCATCACCTCAGCCTCCCAGAAGCTGGTAGATAGGGGGGTCCCACCAGACAGCAGCACCCGCAGCCCCATGCCCGGGGTCCCAGGCCTGATCCTGTCCGGGGCGCCCAGCCAGGGGGGGTTTGGCCTCCTGCCATGGAAGCAACACATGCTGGCCCGCCATGCGGTGTGGGCGTGCAAGTTGTTGGGGTTCCTGGCCTGTGATGGCCTCCCCCTGCAGCCCATGCAGGTCCGCCGGCGCCGGGAGTTGCAAGCAGCCATGCAAGCAGCCACCCCCGGCAGGCAACGCCACCTACGCAGCCAGCTGCAGCGCTTGCAGCAGCCTCCTCACCGGGCAGCGTGGATGTCCCTCACTCCCCTCATCCTCCTCACCGCAAGCCCCCACCTCCACCCTGCCTTCCACCTCCTAGCCCTAGCCCGGGCCAAGCCAGGCGTGAGCGGCAACCTCCCAGAGGCTGGCCTGCCTGGCCTCCTACGGCGCATTGTGGCAGCCCTCCGCGGGTTGGGCTGCCCAACAGACCTCACACCGGAGCTGCCGCTGCCAGTTGGGCCAGCATGCAGCCATATCCCAGTGTGGGGCAACCCGTTGCTGGCCATGGAGGACGCCCAGCAGCCCCCTGCCCCCTTCCCACAGCAGGCGGGGGCTCAAGCTTTGCAGTGGGTGGCAGAGTGGGCTACCACAGGCTTTCAAGAGCTGGCAGCCATCCCCTCCCTCACCAACCTCAGCAGCCTCCTCCACCTCTGCCGGGTCACTCAGCCAGCGGGCCGGGGGGACAGGGTGGGGTCCAGGGAGTGGCAGCGGGCGGTGTGGGGGGAGGAACAGGTTGCTAGGAGCATAGCTGTGGCCGTTCGAGCTAATCCAGCCCGCTGCGCTACAGGCCTCTTCGCCATGTGGGCCCGCCTGCCCACCAGTTGGCAGCAAGAGGTGGCACGGCAAGCTCCCTTGCCAGCCCCGACAGACCCCCAAACTCTGCAAAGGGTGGCAGTAGCCATGGTGATGGACCGGTTAGGTTGGCTGCCTAAGGCCCCCCCCCCGGGCAGGGCCCCAGCCCCCTCCCCTATCCCCATCCTTGAGGGTGCCACGGTCAAGTGCTTCACCCGGGTGCTCATGGAGCCGGTCACCATGCTGCGGGCGGAAGCCAACGCTCGGTTTGTCAAGGACGCTCTGGCCGGCATGTGGTCCCCTCCCCCTACACCTACCTCTGCCCCCCATCTACCACTCCCCTCCTCACCCCCCGCCACTCAAGCTCAAGGGGAGGCCTGGCTTGCCTCACGCGTCCCCACCCTATGGAAGCTACCCTGGCTGAACTCATCAAAGGAGGTCATGTGGCGGCTAGCAGTCAACGGGGTCCCTTGTGCGGGGGGTCTCAACATCGGCATGGCTTGCCCATGCGGCTGGGAGCCTACGCGAGATCCCTCTCTCCAAGGGCAGGCCAGGGCTGATGCTCAAGGCAGTGCCATGAGGCGCCACACTTTCTGGGACTGCCCCCTAGCCTGTGCCGTAGTGCGCGAACTGCGCCGAGCCTTGCCCCCTGCTGTTCACCTCCACACTGCGCATGTCTGGCTGGCCATGTCACCTTGCACCACCCATGTCCACCAGGGGGTGTGGGATGTGGTCTGCTTGGCTGCATTGGGAGCCATGTGGCGCGGTCGGCGGGTATGGTGGGCACGGCAACTAGCTGCTAGGGACCATGCTGAAGCCCATGCCCTAAGACAAGCCTCCTTGGATGAGCTTTGGCATCTAGCTGACGCCCTACCTGATGCCACCCCTGCCTTGTCCCTACGAGACAGAGTGTGCCGCTATGTTGTAGGCGACTTCTGGTCTCAAGTGCAGGACTTTGTTGCATTACACACCATCCCCCACAACTGGCCTGCTGGGAACTCCATTCCTCACAATCACCCCTTCATTTGCACCCATGGTGACGGCCAAGCCAGGCAGCTACGCACCCACCTACCTGACATTGGAGCCATAGAGGACATGCTACCTGTTGATTTGGACTGAGTTTGATCTAGCCTAGCCTGGCCGTTGGGGGTAGTTGCCTTGTCTTGTCTCCCTTGTCTAGCTGGGCCTCCTAGTAGGCAGGTGGTGGGGACGCTAAGGACGCCTTGAGAGCTTTGTGCCTAGTCTTGAGCCTTGAGAGCTTTGTGCCTGTCGCCTAGTGCAGTCCGGATAGAGTTTGGCAGGCCTGACAAGCGCTAGACCTCCCCCTGTACCCCCCTTGGTGCCCATGAGGGCTGGTTGCTCTGTGTGAGCGTGTGTTGCCCCAGACAGTGTGACGGTGGCCCTGCCACTGGTGCTGTAATGCCCCTCTCTCTCCCCATGCAGTAGGTGTGGTTCAGTAGCTACAAACCTCCCTCTTCTTGCGAGAGGCCGGGGGATCGACACCCGCAAGGGGCCAGAAATATTTGGCGTAATCGATCTCTCTTGAGGGCAGTGCCCGCCATCGTGCGGGGTGGGAGCTGGAGTGGAGTAGGCTAATTTCCTATGAAGCTCAGGAGGGTAGACATGTTTCCGAGCCGGGGCGTGTCGTGCTGTGAGAGCGCCCTTTAGGCATACGTTAGCCCGCGGGGGCCCTCCCCATGGTGTGAAAGACCAGAAGCGGCGCGCGGTTCCTTAGTGCACGCCCCCTGAAGCTTCGGGGGGAGTAGTCTTTCTTTCTTTTTTTTTTTTTTTTTTTTTTGTAGACATCTACAGTACTGTAGACATCTACAGTACTGTAGGTACCTCGAGGTACCTCGAGAGACCATTTACAGTACTGTAGGTACCTACAGTACTGTAGACATCTACAGTACTGTAGACATCTACAGTACTGTAGACATCTACAGTACTGTAGACATCTACAGTACCTCGAGGTACCTCGAGGTACCTCGAGAGACCACTTACAGTACTGTAGCCTTAAAGCACTTAGAAAAATTCTGAACATCTCACTTGCATTCAAGGCATCCGTCCAACACTTAGTCGCAGCATCGTGTAGCCGGTATTGCAGCGATGGCATCGCACGAGGTTACCCATACTCGCAGCCGCATCTAGCCCATACTCGCAGCCACATACTCGGCAATCAACCTCGCGGCCACACAGCTGGTCCACAGATGGCATCGCACGAGGTTACCCATACTCGCAGCCACATCTAGCCCATACTCGCAGCCACATACTCGGCAATCAACCTCGCGGCCACACAGCTGGTCCAGCAGCGCAGAAGCATACCTGTGAGGCAGCTCGGTGCGAGGATCTCACCTCGCAGCCAGCCTCGCAGCCATTTTCCTCGCAGCCAGCCTCGCAGCCAGTTTCGCAGCCAGCCTCGCAGCCAGCCTCGCAGCCAGCATCGCAGCTAGCCTCGCGGCCAGTTTCCTCGCAACGATTCTCCGCAATGAATCGCAAGCATTGATGCACCAACGCAAGGCAGGTGCAACGTGTTGTGAGCAGCCAAGAGGCCAGAAGGACCATGGTAAGAGTTTAGGATCAAGGTAAGAGCTTAGAAGGAGCTAGCATTGCGCAGCATAGCCCTTAGTATCCAGCCTAACCGCTACCACACCTGGTTGCTGCAGGTCTTACAATCACGCCTAGTACCCCCCTGATTACCACCCCCTCCCAGTCCCCCTCACCACCACCACCACCACCACCACCACCACCACCACCACCACCACCATTTCATCACCTCTCACAACGTTCCCACTGTTGCCTCCCTTGTGTTGCAGCCCAGCCCAGCCCAGCCCAGCCCAGCCCAGCCCAGCCCAGCCCAGCCCAGCCCAGCCCAGCCCAGCCCAGCCCAGCCCAGCCCAGCCCAGCCCAGCCCAGCCCAGCCCAGCCCAGCCCAGCCCAGCCCAGCCCAGCCCAGCCCAGCCCAGCCCAGCCCAGCCCAGCCCAGCCCAGCCCAGCCCAGCCCAGCCCAGCCCAGCCCAGCCCAGCCCAGCCCAGCCCAGCCCAGCCCAGCCCAGCCCAGCCCAGCCCAGCCCAGCCCAGCCCAGCCCAGCCCAGCCCAGCCCAGCCCAGCCCAGCCCAGCCCAGCCCAGCCCAGCCCAGCCCAGCCCAGCCCAGCCCAGCCCAGCCCAGCCCAGCCCAGCCCAGCCCAGCCCAGCCCAGCCCAGCCCAGCCCAGCCCAGCCCAGCCCAGCCCAGCCCAGCCCAGCCCAGCCCAGCCCAGCCCAGCCCAGCCCAGCCCAGCCCAGCCCAGCCCAGCCCAGCCCAGCCCAGCCCAGCCCAGCCCAGCCCAGCCCAGCCCAGCCCAGCCCAGCCCAGCCCAGCCCAGCCCAGCCCAGCCCAGCCCAGCCCAGCCCAGCCCAGCCCAGCCCAGCCCAGCCCAGCCCAGCCCAGCCCAGCCCAGCCCAGCCCAGCCCAGCCCAGCCCAGCCCAGCCCAGCCCAGCCCAGCCCAGCCCAGCCCAGCCCAGCCCAGCCCAGCCCAGCCCAGCCCAGCCCAGCCCAGCCCAGCGCAGCGCAGCCCAGCCCAGCCCAGCCCAGCCCAGCCCAGCCCAGCCCAGCCCAGCCCAGCCCAGCCCAGCCCAGCCCAGCCCAGCCCAGCCCAGCCCAGCCCAGCCCAGCCCAGCCCAGCCCAGCCCAACCCAACCCAACCCAACCCTACTCTCCCACCCTGCACTTCCTACTGAGGTGAGGACAAAGGAAGGTGGGTTGTAATGGAGGGCTGCTACACCTGCCCCTCCATCTGCCAGCTCTACATCTCCCTACTCTAATGGTGAGTGCATCCGGTACCCATGTCCAATGTTTGCTTCGTTACACAAATCGTCACACCATTGCCGCAGGTCTTGTGCGCCTACACCTGAGACTATCAATGCGCTCCCCACTTCTCTCGCCCTCCCCATGGACCTCCCCTTCCCTTCCCTCCCCTTCCTCCCCTTCCTCCCACACACATATACACCACACCCCAGCAGAAGGTGAGTGCAGGTATGTGGCACCCTGTACCCACCTTAACCGCTAGCATGCCCCTTGTCCCGCTGCAGGGTTGATCGTCACACCCTTCCCCATCCCCTTTTCCTCCCCTTTCCCACGCCCACCACCAACGCCCAGCTTGTCGTCCCTCCACTTCCACCTCTACCCACCCCCCACTTCCCCCCTCCCCGTCACCTCTCCCCTGACATCCCAGCAGCCAGGAGAAAGCCCACCCCACCCACCCTCTTCCCACCCCTCCCTTCCCCCTCTCCCTCCCTCTCCCCTCCCATACTTGTCAAGCCTCCTCTTCCCCTCTCCCAACCTTCGATTGACGTGGCATCGCAACCCCCACCTCACCCCACCTTCCCTTCCCTACACCCTATACTCCCCACCGCAGTCCCACCCCACTGGCGCATGGGATATGTTGCCTGGTGTGAGCAGGTAGGAGGCCAGGAGGACCACAAAGGTAAGGCCACGGTGATAGCTAACACAGTGCCCAGCCTGGTCACCCTACCGCACGTGCACGCCCCTTGGTTGCAGGTCTAGTGGGCACCTGCCTTCCACTTCCCTTTCCCCTACCACAACCACCCCCTCCCAATTCATCCTCCCCCGCCCCCGCCCCCGCCCCCGCCCCCGCCCCCGCCCCCGCCCCCGCCCCCGCCCCCGCCCCCGCCCCCGCCCCCGCCCCCGCCCCCGCCCCCGCCCCCGCCCCCGCCCCCGCCCCCGCCCCCGCCCCCGCCCCCGCCCCCGCCCCCGCCCCCGCCCCCGCCCCCGCCCCCGCCCCCGCCCCCGCCCCCGCCCCCGCCCCCGCCCCCGCCCCCGCCCCCGCCCCCGCCCCCGCCCCCGCCCCCGCCCCCGCCCCCGCCCCCGCCCCCGCCCCCGCCCCCGCCCCCGCCCCCGCCCCCGCCCCCGCCCCCGCCCCCGCCCCCGCCCCCGCCCCCGCCCCCGCCCCCGCCCCCGCCCCCGCCCCCGCCCCCGCCCCCGCCCCCGCCCCCGCCCCCGCCCCCGCCCCCGCCCCCGCCCCCGCCCCCGCCCCCGCCCCCGCCCCCGCCCCCGCCCCCGCCCCCGCCCCCGCCCCCGCCCCCGCCCCCGCCCCCGCCCCCGCCCCCGCCCCCGCCCCCGCCCCCGCCCCCGCCCCCGCCCCCGCCCCCGCCCCCGCCCCCGCCCCCGCCCCCGCCCCCCTGCTGCTGCTGCTGCTGCTGCTGCTGCCCCCCTGCTGCTGCTCCTGCCCCCCTGCTGCTGCTGCTGCTGCTGCTGCCCCCCTACTGCTGCTGCTGCTGCTGCCCTGCTGCTGCTGCTGCTGCCCCCCTGCTGCTGCTGCTGCTGCCCCCCTACTGCTGCTGCTACTGCCCCCCTGCTGCTGCTGCTGCCCCCCTGCTGCTGCTGCTGCTGCCCCCCTACTGCTGCTGCTGCTGCTGCCCTGCTGCTGCTGCTGCCCTGCTGCCCTGCTGCTGCTGCTGCCCCCCTACTGCTGCTGCTGCCCCCCTGCTGCTGCTGCTGCTGCTGCCCCCCTACTGCTGCTGCTGCTGCGCCCCTGCTGCTGCTGCTGCGCCCCTGCTGCTGCTGCTGCGCCCCTGCTGCTGCTGCTGCTGCGCCCCTGCTGCTGCTGCTGCCCCCCTACTGCTGCTGCTGCCCCCCCCCTGCTGCTGCTGCCACCCATGCTGCTGCTGCCTACAGTACTGTAGGTGTCTACAGTACTGTAGGTGTCTACAGTACTGTAGGGTGTCTACAGTACTGTAGGTGTCTACAGTACTGTAGGTGTCTACAGTACTGTAGGTGTCTACAGTACTGTAGGTGTCTACAGTACTGTAGGATGTCTACAGTACTGTAGGTGTCTACAGTACTGTAGGATGTCTACAGTACTGTAGGTGTCTACAGTACTGTAGGTGTCTACAGTACTGTAGGGGTCTACAGTACTGTAGGTGTCTACAGTACTGTAGGTGTCTACAGTACTGTAGGATGTCTACAGTACTGTAGGTGTCTACAGTACTGTAGGATGTCTACAGTACTGTAGGTGTCTACAGTACTGTAGGTGTCTACAGTACTGTAGGGGTCTACAGTACTGTAGGTGTCTACAGTACTGTAGGGGTCTACAGTACTGTAGGTGTCTACAGTACTGTAGGATGTCTACAGTACTGTAGGTGTCTACAGTACTGTAGGGTGTCTACAGTACTGTAGGTGTCTACAGTACTGTAGGTGTCTACAGTACTGTAGGTGTCTACAGTACTGTAGCTGCCTTCCCCCCATGCATCCTTAACCCCCATGCCCCCTTCACCCCCATGCAGGAACAACTCAATGTAGCCCAAGCTCGTTTGCTATCCCGACAGTGCTATGCAAATGCGCTGACAACAAAGCGTGCCTATGTTGCCGAGCCCAGCATTATTCAGCCTCTAGGGTTAGGTATCGACCCTGAGACCAGCCCTTGCAAGAGTCAGATCCCTTGCCCATACCATGCATGCAGTGATTGGCAGGACCACAAGTGGTGATGTAATGATGTAGGCTAAGAGTCATGATGTAATGATGTGAGGTTAGATGTAATGATGGATGGTTGAGGGCCAACCGCAAACAACTTTTGGGGCAATCTCTGCCGCACTCGATATTGGGAGGGTGCGGTGCAGGAGGTTGTTGCGATTGCGGGGCATCATCAACATCCACAGCTTTGCGGGAGCTTGCAAGCCGAGCTACCCAGTACAACCGACAGAACGGACCTAGCTTGCGATAGAGACGGGCCACGGCCTTAGACCTTACACGTATGTATGTAGCTCCCTATGGCGACCTTATTGCGTGGACACAACTTTCGGCACAAATACCCATATCGAGCTTGCGGGCCTACGCTTCGACGCCTCTCACTATTTATAGCACGCAGAAGCTGACGGTGCAATCGCGGTAGCAAATGGTGGTTTGAATGTGGAGAACAGCATGGTACCCTATTTACAAGAGACCATGTCAAATCTGACCTACAGTACTGTAGATGTCTACAGTACTGTAGACACCTACAGTACTGTAGATGTCTACAGTACTGTAGATGTCTACAGTACTGTAGATGTCTACAGTACTGTAGGTACCTACACTCCAACTGCTCACATACTCAGAATTTCAACAAGCGTCAAGTGGCGTTGGAGTCGCAAGGACAATCCGAGGCGAACCGCATCAAAAAACTACCCCCCTAGGATGACGAATATCCGCACTAATTTGCCTGTGTGGAGCTGAAGCAGCAAGCAGGCGGGAAGGCGGGAAGGCGGGCGGGCGGGCGGGGGAGGGCGGGTATGCAAGCAGGGGGGCAGGCAGGCAGGGAAGCGGGCAAGCAAGCAAGCAAGCAGGCAAGATGAAAGACAGGTGGGCGAACAGGCAGGTCTGCAGGCAGGCAGGTGTTCATGCTAATGGGCAGGTCTGCGGCAGCAAGTGGTGTCAGGGAGCAGCATGGCTTGTGTCAACGAGCATTGCTGGAGCTCGACACCATGCCTGGCAGCAACGGGATGCCATGCGCCTCAGCCCTGACTACTGTTTACTTTTGCGGAAGGAGGAGCGGGACGGGGAGGAGGGGGGGAAAGGGGGAGGGGAAGAGGGAGGGGGAGGAGGAGAAGGAGGGGGAGAAAACATTGCAGCAATGACAACCTCACAAATCATGGAGGCACTGAGTTATCAACCGGCCACGTCCACGCCTCCATGCCCAGCCACCCCTCCCGCCACGCACCGTGCTGTGCCCACTCGGGTCCAGGTGAAATGCAGCATGCTGGTAGTGGGCATGATCAGATCTGCGGCTTGTGCCCTGAAGCAGCCAGCAGCAGCGCTGGGCAGAGCTGTGCCCCAGCTGACACATCCAACAGGGCCACCAGCCGTGCCAGGCCAACTGGCAGCAGCCACCCTCCCTGGGGCCATCCCGGGCCAGGGGCTGCTAGGCAGTCCGGCCGCAGCAGCAGCAGCGGCAGCAGCGGCGGCAGCGGCGGCAGCAGCAGCAGCGGCAGCAGCAGCAGCAGCAGCGGCAGCAGCAGCAGCAGCAGCAGCGGCAGCGGCGTCAGTGGCGGCAACATTAACACCAACACCACGGCTACCTTCAGGCTCAGTTGCAGCTCCAGCGGCCTCTGGCGCTACGGCTACTCCCATGCTGGACACCATCCCAGGGGAGGTGAAACTGCCACGGTGCCCCGCAACCCCCACCGTGGGCGCTGACTGCACCTGCACCGCCGTGCCACCTGCACTTTTCCTGCTGTGCCACGTGCTGATGCTGTAGGGAGCACTCCCAGGAAGCACTGCTGTGGGTCATAGCTGCGCGCCCTGTGTGCTGGGTCATGGCCACCAGCTGCTCCAGCTAGCGAGCTGACATGGCAGTGGGGAGGTGGCTGGCGGATGGTGCGAGGCTGGGGGTGCATGGCAGGGAAGGTGCAGCTGCGGCTCTGGTCTCCCTCCATGCCTGGGTTGACTGGCCCCATGTGGTGCTGTTGCTACTGCTACGGAGAGAGCGAGCCCGTCAACCCCAAGCTGACTGCACGGGTGTGCCCTTTGCCACTGAGCCCACATTTACATGTGGCCATGCAACACAATTGTACCACAGACCCCAACCAGACTACAACTAGGCCCATGTGGTGAGAGGTGGTCTGTATCTGCCATTGGCAGGCGGCTGCTTAACGGCAGGGGGCCCGCAGGGTGCTGACTTTTGGGAGGAGTAATCTGCGGGGAGGCAGGCAGTGCAGGAAGTGCACAGCACAGATGAGGGGGCCCTGCTGAGCATACCAGACAGGGGCACCACCCGCTTGCTGAGCAGGTCAGGTCAGGTCTAAGGTCAGGTCAGGCCAGGCCATGTCAGGTCTATGTCAAGTCAGGTCAGGTCAGGTCTATGTCAAGGTCCAGGTCCAGAGTCTATGCACCACCACCACTTGCCTGGGTTGGAGTAGTGCTGCTGCATGGCGACCGCCAGCTGCATGGAGTGATGGCTGATGGTGTTGTGGTCACCGGTGAAGTTGGCGCTGCCCAGCTGCTGCAGCTTGGCCAGTAGCTCCTGGTTGCTGGGGTCGTCAAAGGCAGGCTTGATGCTGAAGTGCTTGTTCTGCCCAGGGCGGCCAAGTCGCCGCTGCAGCTGGTTGTAGGGGGTGAGGAAATTGGAGTTGGCAAAATACAGGCAAAACACCTTGAGCTGCTGCAGCAGGACTGGGTCTTCACTGTCCAAGGGCATGGGTGGCCCAGTGGGAGCTGCTGGTGGGGGGTGGCGGGCAGCAATGCGGGCGCTGGGTGGGCGCAGGGTGGGTGGTGCTGGGACAGGTTCCGGCTCAGGCTCAGGCTCTGGCTCAGGATTAGGCTCTGGCTCAGCCTCAGGAGCCCAGTCCATTTCCATGCTGGCTGGCTGGGCAGGGGCACGCACGGGGAGTGGAGGTAGGGGTGCAGCATCCAGTGCACGAGGAGGCTGCACGGCTGGAGGTGTAGGGGCGCTGGGGTACCCTGGGGTGGAGTAGCCCACAAGGCACGTCAGGAATATCCTGAGCACATACAATGA
>JASKMD010000153.1:44529-125000 GCA_030144725.1 Haematococcus lacustris | reverse complement strand
GCTGGCGCGCAATAAGTAGGGATCGCCGACGGTTAGCGGTTGGCACCGGCAACCGGCGCTTGCCGGCAAACCTGCTTTGGTCGAGCGCGTGTGTTGCTAACCTCTACGGACTAGCAAGGACATATGCTTGCCTCAACAGCGACGAGCTACTCGTGACACGCGTGATTGTACCTGCCGTGCTGCGGTTAGCTCGGCTTGGCCATGCCCCCAAGCTGACGTCTGGCCGTGGCACTCCTACCCTCCCACTTTGCGTGGGATATCTGGTCTAGCAGATGCCTCTTCCCGACTCGCCAGCAAGCTAGGCAGTTTGGGCACGCTGCAGCCATCCATCATCAAGCTGGTGCAGGCTGTCAGGCAAGGCGGCATCTAGGATGTAGCTGTGTGGTGGCACACATACATGCATGCATGTATCCTACACCATCCCTCCGAGCCCATCGTCCATCCATTCTTCTGGCTTCAGCTTGTATGGACATGCCCCTTGCTCTCTGAATCATTTGCATATGTCAGTGGCAGCAAATTGTGATGGATTGACTTGAAACCTGGTACACATCATTCCCTCGGAGATGCTAGAATGAAGCTGAAAGGATGAACCGAGGAACAACCGGGGTGAGGAGATACAGAAAGTGCTGTACGTCAAAAGTAGTCTAGCATGTTGCACTACATTCTGCATTTTCGTGTTTTTTGCGTTTTCATCGTTTCAACCCAAGCATTGCTGTGATACAAACTATACCTGTGGACCTCATGGACAATCTTGGCCTTGCACACCTGCACGCAGCTAGTTACCTCTGTAACACAATACTGTATCGGCCATCAACAGCATCGATTGTTTAGGAGATAGTTAGGGCGTTGAAACCATGATGACAAATGGGAGCCATCCATTTGCAATGTAATGTACCATTTGGTGATACTAATAATTCAGTAATCTCCACGCGCGGTACTCGACCTCCTGGAGGGAGAGGGTGTTGGGGTAGGAGCGGGAGCTGGAGCTGGGGCTGGGGCAGGAGAGGGAGAGGGTGCTGGGGTAGGGGAGGGAGACCACCGCCATTGCCACAGCAGTGGCCCAGGTAGGCCAGGCCCAGACTAGCAGGCACTGGTAAGGGCACGCATGTTGTGATCTTTACTCCAAGCGTGTGTGTGCTTGCCTGCTGCGACCACAGTCCGTCGCCACCGCCATAGCCAGCGCCCTGGCAGCAGTGAGGGGCCCATGCAACTGCCCAACCAACCCATCACCTTCACCATCCCCTGCCCCAGCCCCAGCCCCTTCTCCCGCTCCCGCTCCCACTCCCTCTCCTACCCAAGCACCAGTGATTGTACCTGCCGTGCTGCGGTTAGCTCGGCTTGGCCATGCCCCCAAGCTGACGTCTGGCCGTGGCACTCCTACCCTCCCACTTTGCGTGGATATCTGGTCTAGCAGATGCATCTTCCCGACTCGCCAGCATGCTAGGCAGTGTGGGCACGCTGCAGCCATCCATCATCAAGCTGGTGTAGGCTGTCAGGCAAGGCGGCATCTAGGATGTAGCTGTGTGGTGGCACACATACATGCATGCATGTATCCTACACCACCCCCCCGAGCCCATCGTCCATCCATTCTTCTGGCTTCGGCTTGCATGGACATGCCCCTTGCCCTCTGAATCATGTTCATATGTCAGTGGCAGCAAATTGTGATGGATTGACTTGAAACCTGGTACACATCATTCCCTCGGGGATGCTAGAATGAAGCTGAAAGGATGAACCGAGGAACAACCGGGGTGAGGAGATACAGAAAGTGCAGTTCGTCAAAACTAGTCTAGCATGTTGCACTAAATTCCTGCATTTTCGTGTTTTTGCACGTTGTTTGCGTTTTCATCGTTTCAACCCAGGCATTGTTGTGATACAGACTATACCTGTGAACCTCATGCCAATCTTGGCCTTGCACACCTGCACGGAGCTAGTTATCTCTGTAACACAATACTGTATCGGCCATCAAGAGCATCGATTGTTTAGGTGATAGTTAGGGCGTTGAAACCATGATGACTAATGGGAGTCATCCATTTGCAATGGAATGTACCATTTAGTGATACTATCAATTCAGTAATCTCCACGCGTGGTACTCGACCTCCTGCATCCCGACCCTGCCACCACCTCGCCTGCACTCTTGCCATCCTAGGTCTGTAGCTGTATGGGTGTCATGCATGTATACTTGGTCATGAGGGGATGGCAAGGTGCCACCCTCCAGGCCAATGTCTTCTCCTTAAATGCACATGAGCCTGAGGAGCATGTTCCCGCATGCGGTACTGAGTTTCGTTTTACTAGCTGGTGATAAGTGTCCATATGGACGTACGTGTGTGGCTGTCACTCAAGGCAGCAGACTGTGTGTGGGGGGGCTCCTGCTGAGTGATTGCTGGTGCAAGGCTCTGACCACCTCTTGGCAGCCACCGACACCGTCTACTAACCTGATCGTTGGCTTGCTGACATGGGAAGGCTGATAGTATTGCAGGAGCGCAAAGTGGGACCATGTCTAACAGGGGCTGATGCCCAGCTGGTGCAGGGATGTGACCCGTGCACATCGTACTCAGTGTGGTGCTGTTGCTACTGCTACAGAGAGAGAGAGCCCGTCAACCCCAAGCTGACTGCACCGGTGTGCCCTTTGCCACTGAGCCCACATTTACATGTGGCCATGCGACACAATTGTACCACAGACCCCAACCAGACTACAACTAGGCTCAGGGACAATGAGCAGGAATGAACGATGAGCAGCAACACAACAGCAAACAATCTCAAGAAGCAGCAACACACCACAGCAACACAGCCATTGGTACTTCAACGTACCAACCAATTAACTCAAAGGATGAGCCACCAACATTTGTTGGCATCCAAAATATCCGACAGCTTCAAGGCACCAGTACCACAAGGGTGTCCGTGGGAAGATGAACTGAAAAGCTAGCTTGGACTGCTTGCTCAGTTCTGCATCAGGTAGGCTTGCTTGCAGGCTGTTGCAGCTGCAAAGGTGTTGGCCAAAAAGCTCCCCACGGCAGTGGTGCGTGTTGCTGGCAGGCAGGTGGGGAGGTAGAGAGGCACCCTACGACCATCACTTGGGTGGGTAGCCACAGCCCCAAGCGCCACATGGCTTGGGGGGAGGTGTGGGTTGAGGCTTGGGGGTGGGGCGTGGAGACGGCTTGGGTGAGGGCGCGGGCACTGGCTTGGGGGAAGGAGAGGGCGTTGGCTTTGGGCTGGGAGCAGGCTTGGGGGAGGGGCTGGGAGCAGGCTTGGGCGAGGGGGAGGGCGCAGGCTTGGGCGAGGGGGAGGGCGCAGGCTTGGGCGAGGGGGAGGGCGCAGGCTTGGGCGAGGGGGAGGGCGCAGGCTTGGGGGAGGGCACAGGCGAGGGGGAGGGGCCGGGCACAGGCACGGGCGAGGGCGAGGGGGAGGGCACCGGCACGGGAGAAGGGGCTGGGGCAGGAGAGGGAGAGGGTGTTGGGGTAGGAGCGGGAGCTGGAGCTGGGGCTGGGGCAGGAGAGGGAGAGGGTGCTGGGGTAGGGGAGGGAGCGGGAGCAGGAGAGGGGGCTGGGGAAGGAGAGGGAGAGGGTGCTGGGGTAGGGGAGGGAGCGGGAGCAGGAGAGGGGGCTGGGGAAGGAGAGGGAGAGGGTGCTGGGGTAGGAGAGGGAGTGGGAGCGGGAGCGGGAGAAGGGGCTGGGGCAGGGGCAGGGGCAGGGGCAGGGGCAGGTGAAGGTGATGGGTTGGTGGGGCAGTTGCATGGGCCCCTCACTGCTGCCAGGGCGCTGGCTATGGCGGTGGCGACGGACTGTGGTCGCAGCAGGCAAGCACACACACGCTTGGAGTAAAGATCACAACATGCGTGCCCTTACCAGTGCCTGCTAGTCTGGGCCCGGCCTACCTGGGCCACTGCTGTGGCAATGGCGGTGGTCTGGGCAGAGGCGGACCCGCCCGAGGCACAGGCGCTGACTGCGGCAGAGGCGGCAGCGTTGGCTAGGTTTGTCTGGTAGGCTGATGCCTGGCTGTAGCTATAGGCCTGCAGGCAGCAATGGAGACAAAACGATGCAAGGTCAGGCAGCAGGCTGCTGTTAAACCCACTTTGGCAGGGCTGGAAATCACATGAGCCTGCCAAGCATGCAATGAGTAGGATGCTTGGTGGGGAAACAGCGGATGCTTGGCACTGGAGGGGTACGGGGCGCCTGACAGCACATCCCATCATGCAATGGATGTCCGGCACGTGAACATTAGAAGAGGTAGGGATCTGGGAGCAAGAAAGGCACATTGTCATGCGCTCACCGCCTGGCAGCCATTGGCTGCCAAAGCAAAGGCCGAGGCAATGGCCTGTGCAGCTGCGGAGGCGATGGCCGTGGCGGAGCCGCTTGCTGAGCCACAGCCGGAGCCGCCCGCTGCAGCCAGGGTGAACAGGGCAGGTCAGGTGGTGAGTGCTAGGCAGGTCAACGCAAGGCATGTAGGCAAGGTTCAGAGCAGGCAGGCAGCCATGCAGCGCGGCCGCCGGCTCCAGGGCGCATGTGGACAGCAGCTGTGCATCATCACCTGAAGCCACCACGGTCACACTGACACTGACGATGGCCTTGGCCACAGCTGTGGCGACAGCCCTGGAGCAGGTGCTGGCAGCAGCACTGACGTCAGCATTGGCCCCACATACCTGCAGCCAGCACGGCAATGTGGTCAGGTGTGCTGCAGGCCATTGGGTCTTGGCCCAGGACTCAGGCAGCAATGTAGGTGAAGCTTTGGCATGGCCACTTACTGAGCTGATGGCAATGTTGACAGCTGACGAGCACTCAGAAGCAACAGCCTGAGCGGCCTGGCTGACAGCCGCACCACTGGCAGTGGTGGTGGTGCTGCCTGCAAGCAGGGAGGCAGGAGGTTGTCAATACTTTGTGCAAAGCTAGTTGTTTGTGAGTCAGGCGGAGTTGATGTGGGAGTTTGACAGGAGGTGCAAGTCAGGCTTTGGCACTGCAAGTCTGCCTTGCGAAGTAGACATCCCCATCTTGCTTGTAGGCACTCACCGCTGCTGCTTCCAGGGGTGGAGCTGGACGTGGTGGATGAGGAGGGTGGGGGGAGGGGGCCAGAGGGAAACGGGGGACAACCGACGGTGCCGGGTGTGCAAGTCAGCTGACGGCGGTTGGTTCGGCTCGATGCGCCTGCAGTGTGGCGATAAGCAGTGAGGGTGGCCGAGGCGTGGCCACGCACAGCGCAGCAGCACGGGCATACCAGCGCGGGCAGTGTAGCCCAGACAGTCAGCACGCGGCAGTTGGTCGTGGCTCACCAACGCAATGGCTAGCTAATGGCTCCGCAGTGCTGCATCTTGTCACCACTTACCATCAGCGGTCGAAGGCTGAGCCATCAGCGCGACGCAGGCCAGCAGAGTAGCGAGGGTGGCGAGCTTGCGCATCGTGGGACCCATCGGGGCGCAGCTGATGTGTAGGGCTGATGAGTCGCTGGAGGGCCCGCTGGTTGGCGTTGTGGCTAGTCAGCGGCTGGCGCGCAATAAGTAGGGATCGCCGACGGTTAGCGGTTGGCACCGGCAACCGGCGCTTGCCGGCAAACCTGCTTTGGTCGTGCGCGTGTGTTGGTAACCTCTCCTGGGTTGCAAGGCCATATGCTTGCCTCGACAGCGACGGGCATCCCGTGACACGCGTGATTGAACCCGCCGTGCTGCGGTTAGCTCGGCTTGGCCATGCCCCCAAGCTGACGTCTGGCCGTGGCGCTCCTACCCTCCCACTTTGCGTGGATATCTGGTCTAGCAGATGCATCTTCCCGACTCGCCAGCATGCTAGGCAGTGTGGGCACGCTGCAGCCATCCATCATCAAGCTGGTGCAGGCTGTCAGGCAAGGCGGCATCTAGGATGTAGCTGTGTGGTGGCACACATACATGCATGCATGTATCCTACACCATCCCCCCGAGCCCATCGTCCATCCATTCTTCTGGCTTCGGCTTGCATGGACATGCCCCTTGCCCTCTGAATCATGTTCATATGTCAGTGGCAGCAAATTGTGATGGATTGACTTGAAACCTGGTACACATCATTCCCTCGGGGATGCTAGAATGAAGCTGAAAGGATGAACCGAGGAACAACCGGGGTGAGGAGATACAGAAAGCGCAGTTCGTCAAAACTAGTCTAGCATGTTGCACTAAATTCCTGCATTTTCGTGTTTTTGCACGTTGTTTGCGTTTTCATCGTTTCAACCCAGGCATTGTTGTGATACAGACTATACCTGTGAACCTCATGCCAATCTTGGCCTTGCACACCTGCACGCAGCTAGTTACCTCTGTAACACAATACTGTATCGGCCATCAAGAGCATCGATTGTTTAGGGGATAGTTAGGGCGTTGAAACCATGATGACTAATGGGAGTCATCCATTTGCAATGGAATGTACCATTTAGTGATACTATCAATTCAGTAATCTCCACGCGTGGTACTCGACCTCCTGCATCCCGACCCTGCCACCACCTCGCCTGCACTCTTGCCATCCTAGGTCTGTAGCTGTATGGGTGTCATGCATGTATACTTGGTCATGAGGGGATGGCAAGGTGCCACCCTCCAGGCCAATGTCTTCTCCTTAAATGCACATGAGCCTGAGGAGCATGTTCCCGCATGCGGTACTGAGTTTCATTTTACTAGCTGGTGACAAGTGTCCATATGGACGTACGTGTGTGGCTGTCACTCAAGGCAGCAGACTGTGTGTGGGGGGGCTCCTGCTGAGTGATTGCTGGTGCAAGGCTCTGACCACCTCTTGGCAGCCACCGACACCGTCTACTAACCTGATCGTTGGCTTGCTGACATGGGAAGGCTGATAGTATTGCAGGAGCGCAAAGTGGGACCATGTCTAACAGGGGCTGATGCCCAGCTGGTGCAGGGATGTGACCCGTGCACATCGTACTCAGTGTGGTGCTGTTGCTACTGCTACAGAGAGAGAGAGCCCGTCAACCCCAAGCTGACTGCACCGGTGTGCCCTTTGCCACTGAGCCCACATTTACATGTGGCCATGCGACACAATTGTACCACAGACCCCAACCAGACTACAACTAGGCTCAGGGACAATGAGCAGGAATGAACGATGAGCAGCAACACAACAGCAAACAATCTTAAGAAGCAGCAACACAGCACAGCAACACAGCCATTGGTACTTCAACGGACCAACCAATCAACTCAAAGGATGAGCCACCAACATTTGTTGGCATCCAAAATATCCGACAGCTTCAAGGCACCAGTACCACAAGGGTGTCCGTGGGAAGATGAACTGAAAAGCTAGCTTGGACTGCTTGCTCAGTTCTGCATCAGGTAGGCTTGCTTGCAGGCTGTTGCAGCTGCAAAGGTGTTGGCCAAAAAGCTCCCCACGGCAGTGGTGCGTGTTGCTGGCAGGCAGGTGGGGAGGTAGAGAGGCACCCTACGACCATCACTTGGGTGGGTAGCCACAGCCCCAAGCGCCACATGGCTTGGGGGGAGGTGTGGGTTGAGGCTTGGGGGTGGGGCGTGGAGACGGCTTGGGTGAGGGCGCGGGCACTGGCTTGGGGGAAGGAGAGGGCGTTGGCTTTGGGCTGGGAGCAGGCTTGGGGGAGGGGCTGGGAGCAGGCTTGGGCGAGGGGGAGGGCGCAGGCTTGGGCGAGGGGGAGGGCGCAGGCTTGGGCGAGGGGGAGGGCGCAGGCTTGGGCGAGGGGGAGGGCGCAGGCTTGGGGGAGGGCACAGGCGAGGGGGAGGGGCCGGGCACAGGCACGGGCGAGGGCGAGGGGGAGGGCACCGGCACGGGAGAAGGGGCTGGGGCAGGAGAGGGAGAGGGTGTTGGGGTAGGAGCGGGAGCTGGAGCTGGGGCTGGGGCAGGAGAGGGAGAGGGTGCTGGGGTAGGGGAGGGAGCGGGAGCAGGAGAGGGGGCTGGGGAAGGAGAGGGAGAGGGTGCTGGGGTAGGGGAGGGAGCGGGAGCAGGAGAGGGGGCTGGGGAAGGAGAGGGAGAGGGTGCTGGGGTAGGAGAGGGAGTGGGAGCGGGAGCGGGAGAAGGGGCTGGGGCTGGGGCAGGGGATGGTGAAGGTGATGGGTTGGTTGGGCAGTTGCATGGGCCCCTCACTGCTGCCAGGGCGCTGGCTATGGCGGTGGCGACGGACTGTGGTCGCAGCAGGCAAGCACACACACGCTTGGAGTAAAGATCACAACATGCGTGCCCTTACCAGTGCCTGCTAGTCTGGGCCCGGCCTACCTGGGCCACTGCTGTGGCAATGGCGGTGGTCTGGGCAGAGGCGGACCCGCCCGAGGCACAGGCGCTGACTGCGGCAGAGGCGGCAGCGTTGGCTAGGTTTGTCTGGTAGGCTGATGCCTGGCTGTAGCTATAGGCCTGCAGGCAGCAATGGAGACAAAACGATGCAAGGTCAGGCAGCAGGCTGCTGTTAAACCCACTTTGGCAGGGCTGGAAATCACATGAGCCTGCCAAGCATGCAATGAGTAGGATGCTTGGTGGGGAAACAGCGGATGCTTGGCACTGGAGGGGTACGGGGCGCCTGACAGCACATCCCATCATGCCATGGATGTCCGGCACGTGAACATTAGAAGAGGTAGGGATCTGGGAGCAAGAAAGGCACATTGTCATGCGCTCACCGCCTGGCAGCCATTGGCTGCCAAAGCAAAGGCCGAGGCAATGGCCTGTGCAGCTGCGGAGGCGATGGCCGTGGCGGAGCCGCTTGCTGAGCCACAGCCGGAGCCGCCCGCTGCAGTCAGGGTGAACAGGGCAGGTCAGGTGGTGAGTGCTAGGCAGGTCAACGCAAGGCATGTAGGCAAGGTTCAGAGCAGGCAGGCAGCCATGCAGCGCGGCCGCCGGCTCCAGGGCGCATGTGGACAGCAGCTGTGCATCTCACCTGAAGCCACCACGGTCACACTGACACTGACGATGGCCTTGGCCACAGCTGTGGCGACAGCCCTGGAGCAGGTGCTGGCAGCAGCACTGACGTCAGCATTTGCCCCACACACCTGCAGCCAGCACGGCAATGTGGTCAGGTGTGCTGCAGGCCATTGGGTCTTGGCCCAGGACTCAGGCAGCAATGTAGGTGAAGCTTTGGCATGGCCACTTACTGAGCTGATGGCAATGTTGACAGCTGACGAGCACTCAGAAGCAACAGCCTGAGCGGCCTGGCTGACAGCCGCACCACTGGCAGTGGTGGTGGTGCTGCCTGCAAGCAGGGAGGCAGGAGGTTGTCAATACTTTGTGCAAAGCTAGTTGTTTGTGAGTCAGGCGGAGTTGATGTGGGAGTTTGACAGGAGGTGCAAGTCAGGCTTTGGCACTGCAAGTCTGCCTTGCAGAGTAGACATCCCCATCTTGCTTGTAGGCACTCACCGCTGCTGCTTCCAGGGGTGGAGCTGGACGTGGTGGATGAGGAGGGTGGGGGGAGGGGGCCAGAGGGAAACGGGGGACAACCGACGGTGCCGGGTGTGCAAGTCAGCTGACGGCGGTTGGTTCGGCTCGATGCGCCTGCAGTGTGGCGATAAGCAGTGAGGGTGGCCGAGGCGTGGCCACGCACAGCGCAGCAGCACGGGCATACCAGCGCGGGCAGTGTAGCCCAGACAGTCAGCACGCGGCAGTTGGTCGTGGCTCACCAACGCAATGGCTAGCTAATGGCTCCGCAGTGCTGCATCTTGTCACTTACCATCAGCGGTCGAAGGCTGAGCCATCAGCGCGACGCAGGCCAGCAGAGTAGCGAGGGTGGCGAGCTTGCGCATCGTGGGACCCATCGGGGCGCAGCTGATGTGTAGGGCTGATGAGGCGCAGGAGGGGCCGCTGGTTGGCGTTGTGGCTAGTCAGCGGCTGGCGCGCAATAAGTAGGGATCGCCGACGGTTAGCGGTTGGCACCGGCAACCGGCGCTTGCCGGCAAACCTGCTTTGGTCGTGCGCGTGTGTTGCTAACCACTCCTGGTTTGCAAGGGCATATGCTTGCCTCGACAGCGACGGGCATCCCGTGACACGCGTGATTGTACCCGCCGTGCTGCGGTTAGCTCGGCTTGGCCATGCCCCCAAGCTGACATCTGACCGTGGCACTCCTACCCTCCCACTTTGCGTGGGACATCTGGTCTAGCAGATGCCTCTTCCCGACTCGCCAGCATGCTAGGCAGTTTGGACGCGCTGCAGCCACCCATCATCAAGCTGGTGCAGGCTGTCAGGCAAGGCGGCATCTAGGATGTAGCTGTGTGGTGGCACACATACATGCATGCATGTATCCTACACCATCCCTCCGAGCCCATCGTCCATCCATTCTTCTGGCTTCAGCTTGTATGGACATGCCCCTTGCTCTCTGAATCATTTGCATATGTCAGTGGCAGCAAATTGTGATGGATTGACTTGAAACCTGGTACACATCATTCCCTCGGAGATGCTAGAATGAAGCTGAAAGGATGAACCGAGGAACAACCGGGGTGAGGAGATACAGAAAGTGCTGTACGTCAAAACTAGTCTAGCATGTTGCACTAAATTCCTGCATTTTCGTGTTTTTGCACGTTGTTTGCGTTTTCATCGTTTCAACCCAAGCATTGCTGTGATACAAACTATACCTGTGGACCTCATTGCCAATCTTGGCCTTGCACACCTGCACGCAGCTAGTTACCTCTGTAACACAATACTGTGTCGGCCATCAACAGCATCGATTGTTTAGGGGATAGTTAGGGCGTTGAAACCATGATGACAAATGGGAGCCATCCATTTGCAATGTAATGTACCATTTGGTGATACTAATAATTCAGTAATCTCCACGCGCGGTACTCGACCTCCTGCATCCCAACCCTGCCACAACCTCGCCTGCACTCTTGCCATCCTAGGTCTGTAGCTGTATGGTGTCATGCATGTATACTCGGTCATGAGGGGATGGCAAGGTGCCACCCTCCAGCCGAATGTCCTCTCCTTAAATGCACATGAGCCTGAGGAGCATGTTCCCGCATGCGGTACTGAGTTTCATTTTTATAGCTGGTGGTAAGTGTCCATTGACGTACGTGTGTGGCTGTCACTCCGGCAGCAGCCTGCGTGTGGGGGGGCTCCTGCTGAGTGGTTGCTGGTGCAAGGCTCTGGCCACCACTTGGCAGCCACCGGCACCATCTACTAACCTGATCGTTGGCTTGCTGACATGGGAAGGCTGATAGCATTGCAGGAGCGCAAAGTGGGACCATGTTAAATAGGGGCTGATGCCCAGCTGGTGCAGGGATGTAGCCCGTCTACACCGTACTCGGTGTGGTGCTGTTGCTACTGCTACGGAGAGAGCGAGCCCGTCAACCCCAAGCTGACTGCACCGGTGTGCCCTTTGCCACTGAGCCCACATTTACATGTGGCCATGCGACACAATTGTACCACAGACCCCAACCAGACTACAACTAGGCTCAGGGACAATGAGCAGGAATGGACGATTGACAGCAACACAGCAGCAAACAATCTTCAGAAGCAGCAACACAGCACAGCAACACAGCCATTGGTACTTCAACGGACCAACCAATCAACTCAAAGCATGAGCCACCAACATTTGTTGGCATCCAAAACATCCGACAACTGCAAGGCACCAGTACCACAAGGGTGTCCGTGGGAAGATGAGCTGAAAAGCTAGCTTGGACTGCTTGCTCAGTACTACAGCAGGTAGGCTGGCTGGCAGGCTGTTGCAGCTGCAAACGTGTTGGCCAAAAAGCTCCCCACGGCAGTGGTGCGTGTTGCTGGCAGGCAGGTGGGGAGGTAGAGAGGCACCCTACGACCATCACTTGGGTGGGTAGCCACAGCCCCAAGCGCCACATGGCTTGGGGGGAGGTGTGGGTTGAGGCTTGGGGGTGGGGCGTGGAGACGGCTTGGGTGAGGGCGCGGGCACTGGCTTGGGGGAAGGAGAGGGCGTTGGCTTTGGGCTGGGAGCAGGCTTGGGGGAGGGGCTGGGAGCAGGCTTGGGCGAGGGGCTGGGAGCAGGCTTGGGCGAGGGGGAGGGCGCAGGCTTGGGCGAGGGGGAGGGCGCAGGCTTGGGCGAGGGCACAGGCGCAGGCTTGGGGGAGGGCACAGGCGAGGGCGAGGGGGAGGGGGAGGGCACCGGCACGGGAGAAGGGGCTGGGGCAGGAGAGGGAGAGGGTGTTGGGGTAGGAGCGGGAGCGGGTGCGGGAGCGGGAGCGGGAGAAGGGGCAGGGGACGGTGAAGGTGATGGGTTGGTTGGGCAGTTGCATGGGCCCCTCACTGCTGCCAGGGCGCTTGCTATGGCGGTGGCGACGGACTGTGGTCGCAGCAGGCAAGCACACATAAGGTTGGAGTGTAGATCACAACATGCGTGCCCTTACCAGTGCCTGCTAGTCTGGGCCCGGCCTACCTGGGCCACTGCTGTGGCAATGGCGGTGGTCTGGGCAGAGGCGGACCCGCCCGAGGCACAGGCGCTGACTGCGGCAGAGGCGGCAGCGTTGGCTAGGTTTGCCTGATAGGCTGATGCCTGAGTGTAGCTGTAGGCCTGCAGGCAGGAAGGGAGACAACACGATACAAGGTCAGCCTACAGATGGCTGTACCATCCACGTTGGTAGAGCAAGAAAGATCAGTAAGCCTGCTAAGCATGCAATGAATATGATGGTTGGTAGGGGAAAGCTGATGCTGGTGGCTGGAGGGGTTCGAAGCGCCTGACAGCAGACCCATCATGCAATGGATGTCCGGCACGTGAACATTAGAAGAGGTAGGGATCTGGGAGCAAGAACGGCACATTGTCATGCGCTTACCGCCTGGCAACCGTTGGCAGCCAGGGCAAAGGCCGAGGCAATGGCCTGTGCAGCTGCGGAGGCGATGGCCGTGGCAGAGCCGCTTGCTGAGCCACAGCCAGAGCCGCCCGCTGCAGCCAGGGGTGAACAGGGCAGGTCAGGTGGTGAGTGCTAGGCAGGTCAACGCAAGGAATGCAACGAAGAGCATCACAGGCAGGTACGGTGTCAGGCTGGCAGGGGGCAGGATCCACGGCCTCCGTTCCTATCCCTAGCTCACCTGAAGCCACCACAGTTACGCTGACTTTGACAACAGCCTCAGCAACGGCACGGGCGATGGCAAAGGTGCATGTGTTGGCCGCTGTGCTGACTTCACCGCTGGGGCCACAAGTCTGCGGCAGCAAGAGTAGCAATGACAAGGGGGGTGGTCTTCCAATGGCCTACTGATGGCAGCAACCATGGCCCAGCCACTCACCGAACCAATGGCGATGCTGACAGCTGAGGCGCATGCAGTGGCAGCTGCTGAAGCCGCCTGGCTGACGGCTGCGGCATTGGAAGTAGTGGTTGTGCTGCCTGCGGTGTAGTAGGCAAGAAGCTGAGTGTGTCTTTATGGAACTAGTCACATCGTAGGACCTGCTCTCGTGGAGCACTAGTGCAGGGATCAAGAATGCAAGGGCAAGTGCAAGGGATCAAGAATGTCGTAGCACTTACCACTGCTGCTGCCGTTGCTGGTACTTGTCGATGTGGAGGGAGGTGGCAGAGGCCCAGAGGGGAACGGGGGGCAGCCGACGGTGCCGGGTGTGCAGGCCAGTCGACGGCGGTTGGTTCGGCTCGGTGCGCCTGCAGTGTGGCGACACGTAGTGAGAGTGGCCGAGGCGAGGGGCACGCGTAGCGCAGCATCGCGGACAAATCAGCGCGGGCAGTGCTGTCCAAACAGTTAGCGCGCGGCAGTTGGTCGAGGGTTTACCAGTGCACCACCTAGCCAGAAGCTCGACTGTGTTGCATCCTGTTACTCACCCTCAGCGGTCAAAGGCTGGGCCATCAGCGTGACGCAGGCCAGCAGAGCAGCGAGGGTGGCGAGCTTGCGCATCGTGGGACCCATTGGGGCGCAGCTGGTGTGTAGGGCTGATGAGGCGCAGGATGGACCGCTGGTTGGCGTTGTGGCTGGTCAGCGGCTGGCGCGCAATAAGTAGGGATCGCCGACGGTTAGCGGTTGGCACCGGCAAACGGCGCCTGCCGGTAAACGTGTCCTGGTTGAGTGCGTGCGATGCTCCCTGCTGCGAGTTGATTCCCTGATTCGAGTGGAGGTACCCATCGATACCCAGCGGTGGCAGTTGACTTGGCAGTGACATTCGGCCGTTGACTTGGCAGTGACATTCGGTCGTTACTGTCCTGCCAAGCTCTTCTGTGATGGCACCCCTCTCAAGGCAACCTTTCCAATATCTCACATAACGGTGTGCCTCTGGCCCCCACCGCCTTTTCCTTAGACCACTACAAGTAAAGTATACATTATACCAACTATTGAACTGGGGTAATTGATTTCTAGCCCATGCGTGTAAGCAACAATCACAGTGGTTGGCTCACAGTTGATGCTGTTCGTGTGGTTCGACTTATTGCAGGGCATCCCCATGGCAGCTGCCGCAATAGCAGCAGCAGCCCTGGCTGCTGCCCTCCACATGCGCTACAGCATTCGCTCCAGCTGTGCACGAATCTGGTCCACCCGCTGCTGGTCTGCTGCATGCTGCTCCTCCAGCTGCTGCAGCTCAGAGGTTGCTGGCAGGGCCTTTCCAGCAACGTTGGCAGCGCTGCCACTGCTTGGCTTTTTGGCTCCAGACTTCTTCTCAGTCGCTGGTGCGGGGACAGGTTTGCTGGCAGGTTCGGGCTTTGGGACATTCTTGGCAAACTGCAGACACATCAAGGCAGAGGTGCAGCTCTTTTGTCATGTGCAATGCGGGTCAGTGCATTCTGTGCTGTGCATGCATGCGTGAAACCTGCGTTATATATGCTGCAGCTGTGCAGTGTCCTGGCGGGTGCATTGTGGCAGGCGCACGGGCAACTAGAACTTCCATAGACTCCAACGTTAGCAGATCCATGTATGACAGACTTGCACCGCAGTGCTGCAATCTGGCAAACGGCTTGTGATGTTTACATCGACAGAGCCTTCCCAATCAAGCGTTCTAATCCAGAGTCTGCCTGGGCCCCTCACTTCCATGGCATGCTCAGTGCTTGATCATCAGTTGACAGGCAGGTGGCTGAGCCTGACTTGCCTGCAGCGCCTTGTCACGGGCCGTGGGTTCCTTGGCAGGAGCCTCCTTGCGAGGCTTGGCCGCAACCACTGCGGCACGCTTAAGGTTCTCCTCCCTCACCTGCTCCTCACCACCAAGAGCACCACACCTGCCCTTATCCACATGCACAGCATGCAGCCGGGCTGCCTGGATTGCTAGTCACACCTCACACCAACCATCGATATCTAGTAGCCACAGCAGCAACCTCCAGGCAGCAAACACGTCTGACACAGAAGCAGTGTGTGTGGTGCCAATGCTCAAGAGCTATGGTCTTGGTTCATGAGTATGGACGGTGTTGGAAGGGGAAGGTGAAGATGACATCGGTGCATGAGCCTTGTTGGAGCCCTCAAGGGAGAGCGAGTTGCAGCCTCTGGAGTCATGCACTTGATGGCCTGGCTTCACGGCACTGTGGCCCCCAGAGGTGCCCATAGGCATACCGGCTGCTGCTGCGCATGATGCAGCCATACAGTCCTCGGCTGTTGTTAGCAAGTGCAATGCCAGTGCACCTGACTACGTTGGTAGGGAGCGCCAGAGCATTGCTAGGTCTGAGAGCCACAGGGCTCGGGTACCTGCTTTAATGTGAAGCCACACTTTACGGAGCGCTCATGCTGCCAGTGCCATTACGTCAAGATCAGTGATGGCATCGTGGGCCTCCAAACAATACAAATGGAACCAGTGGCAGTGACGATGATGAAGGGGTGGCAGTAGGGGAACAGTAGTGACAGCAGCAGCAACAATGGCTGCCGACATGGCTCCGCAGTTGCAGTGACGCCAGCTTAGTATCCCTCACTCCCTTGCCAGCCTGTGTCACTCTTGTGGCGCTAGTTTTCATGTCAGTCAGCATAAGCCTGAAGCCTGCACCCACACACACCCACTGGGGCTCACCTGGGCAGCCAGGCTCTTGATCTTCTCGACCTTTTCCCGCTTGGCCTGCAGCTCACTTGTCTCCAGGTCAGGCCCCAGGCGCCCTAGCTCCCAGTAGCCCTTGCCAGCCTTCTTCACGTTGTAGTCCTTGTCTTCAAAGTCCTGCCCGCCATGGCACACACAGGCAGTCTTGGGCTCCACTGGGTCAAGTGCACGCACCAGGCTCAGCTTACCAACAACAAGCAACATCAGCCACTGGCAGCATGCCACCATGCTGAGCAGTGCCACAGCCCCAGCAGGTGCTACCTGAGGTTACCTGTCTCATCTCAGCCTGCCCCGCCATCATTGCTCAACACAGCACAGCATGCCATTGCAGGGGTGTTTGCTAATGTGCTTAGACGCTATGGCCACAACACTGCAGCTGCTCCTGTGCCTTGCGCTTGTCATGCAGCCCACAGGGTGTTCATCATCCAGCGTCTGTAGGACCGCACCAGCGCCTGGCGAAGTGAGGGACCAGTCGTCTGGCCAGCAGCTAGCTAGACCTGGCCTCTGGGCCTATAATCATAGGCGTCAGAACCACAGGCTCACACTGCACCCAGTTACTGAGCATTGACTAAGGCTTGTCTCCTCAGCCACGGGAGTTTCTTCCCCAACTTCTTCATGACTGGTGGGTATGCCAGTCACCCTGGCCTCTCAGCCTGTGACCTGCACCCTCATCAGGCACTGGCCGCCCCTCCCACCATGCCCTTCACACCTGCCTGGATCCCTCCGCTGCACTCCACTCTCCCTTCTCCTAGCCACCCCTGTCTTCCTTTGACCCCTCTTGAGCCCCATCCAAGCTCACACTGCATCCAGCTACTGAGCGTTGACTCGGGCTTGGCCCCTTCGCAAAGGGACTTCCTCAATCCTACTGGCTTTGGAGCTAGCCTCATCCTGTGCATCCGGGCCCCACCTTCTGGTCGTAGGGCTGGTAGTCAACTGGGCGTGGCTTGCTGAAGGGGATGTCGGCGGGGCCAGGAGGCTCTGCCCCAGTGCCACTGACCCCATTCTGCTGGAGATGCAAGTGCTGCTGCTGCAGGGCTGCCTGCTCTTGTTGCTGGCGCGCCAAGGCAGCCTGGTGCGCATACATGTTGATGGCAGGGCTGGGGCCCATGGTCAGCACCCCTCCTGCCATGCCAGCCTGGGCCGCATACCCACCCCCTGCACCAAACCCTGCCAACAGCCCCTGCCCTTGTGGACCCAAGTCAGCCATCCGCCCTGGCCCTGGCATGCCATATGGCCCAGCTGCCTGAGTTAGAAGCTGACCCGGCACACGCTGCTGCCCGCCCTCTGCACCCGCTGCTATAGGCGGTCTAGACCTGGCAGGGGACTGGTATCGCTGCAGCCCTGGGGCCCCTGCTGGGCCCCCTGCCTTGCCCCCCACCCCTGACCCAGGCCCTGAAGCCCCAGACCCACAAGGGGTGGGCTTGGCAGCTCGGGCACCCGCAGGCCCGCTGCCAGTGGCACGCGTCAAGGAAGGGGACAGGTTTGGCCCAGCTCGTCGCTCCCCACCACCAGGCGCCGCCCCAGGCCCCAGGGCAGCAGCGCCAGGCTGGCCCGAGCTGAACTGTGCCTGGGCCGCTGCGGCAGCCATGGGGTCGCTGGGCCAGTTGGCTGGGTGGATGCTGTAGCCCTGTCCGCCAGAGTAGCCATAGCCCTGCACAGGGTCTTGGCAGGGGTAGCTCTGGAGCATGCCAGGACCTTGCATCCCCGCTGCATAGCCGGCCATGGCAGCAGCATGCAGCAGCGGCTGCTCCGGCCAGTGGGAGAAGCCCTGCGGATCATAGCCTGCAGAGTAACCTGCCTGCAGATGGCTCATGTCCACCCCCTGTGCGGGTACAGTGTAGCCATTGCATGAGCCTTGTGGATAGGCAGGTGCTGCGCCAGGCGCCAAGTGGGCAGAGGGTGCTGGCAGGGCTTGCTGCAGGGGGATGAACATAGGGGCTGGAGGCTGCAGGCTGGACTTGTGCTGTTGGGCGTAGCCTTGCCCGCAATCTTCAGTAGTTTGAGGGCCTAGGGGCCTGCGAGGTGTGGCAGTCAGGATGCAGTGGCCTGTACCCTTGCACCTGGGTGTCTCAGCTGTCTGCAGCCCGCCTGGGCAGGAAGGCAGTGGAGCAGGTAGCAGAGCCAGCAGTAGAGCAGGCACAGGATGCAGGTGATGTGCACGCTTAATGACCAGAGCAGCATGGCAAGTGCTCAGCCCAGGGTGTGATCCCATGGCTGGACCAAGCAGCGCACCAGATGCTGACTAGATGCAGATGCTAGGGACTAGGTAGGGCACCCACCGACAAGGTTGGTGCTCTCTGTGTGGGCTGCACACAGCTTCGGGTTGACTAGATGCTCTGCAGCACGTCATCACATGCAACATGATGGAGATGCTCGCCCTGGGAGGGCAATGTGGTGAGATAGGTGTCTGTTGAAGGCAGGTACACGAACTCACTCAAAGCTGGGGCTGTGAATGTGTGCGTGCAACACCTGGAGCAGCTCTGCTGCTGCTTCGCCTTCTGCCGCAATCACACAGTCTATCTGGCCTGCGTCCACTGGGATTTGCTTTTTCTGCGGGCACAGTGATACTGGTGTAATACACACAGAGGATACCGTGCAAGCCAGCATACATGCACCTTAAAGAACTTCTCTAGCAACATCCAGTTCTGTTTCTTGCGTTGTAGGCTGGTGACGTTCTCAAATGAGTGCATTTGGATGTCTGCCGGGTAATAGCGGGACAAGATTTCTGCAACAAGGAACCCATTCGCAAACTCCCTGCGCGAGACAAGGTTGATGCATGACTCGGACTAGGCGCCACAATGAGCAATCTAACATGTCCAAGGGAGTCCGAGCAAGGCCGTACCTCCTGACATTCTTGACTGGGTAGCTGAGGTCCAGGCTTAGAATCCATCTGAGAACTTCCCGCGGGAGGCTCATTTTAGAACCGCGGCTGCTCGCTCAGTGGTATCCGAGCTGTCTGTTCTACTGTCACCGTAGCGGGTAACCCGTGACTGCAAAGGGTAAGGTTTGGGCTGGATTTGGAGAGGGTTGGGGTAACTGGGCACGAGGGCACAGGGTAACGAGGGCACTGGAAGCTTACGGTAGACTGTTAAAGCGTCGGTAGACTGTTATGGCTGATGCAAACAAACAAAACCGATAATTCATAGTATTTGTGATGGCTTGACGATGTTGTTTTCTATGGCTAAGAAAAAAAGACGCACCGTGCCTAGGCCAGTGCCGGAGGACCCGGACAGTGACATTGAGGACCGCGACGAGGCACTACAGCCGGACCTCACCGAGGCGCAGCAAATAGAAAGGTTTCCGGAGAGGCCCGCGCTGCCCGCGATAGGGATAACACATACCACGGCAGGAAGTGTAAGATAGCCCACCTCATCGACCACCTCCCGCAAGAGCTTTGTGATGCCTTCCTGGCCGACGCTGTGCAGCCACGAGTGGAGGCCATCAGCGAGCGTGGGGTGCTCGCCAGCCTGCTGTTGGGCTTACAATGCATTTCCCACACCCATGTGCAGGTTCTATGACCGGGACGTCTCAGCCGCGCTGAACATCCGCCGCTGTGCAGTCGGCCCAGGCCCACGCCCCACTGAGCTGTGCTACTGGGATGGCCGCCGAGCCATGCCAAAGCCAGGCCGGCCAGGCCAGGAGTGGGTGTACTTGCGTGACAAGGCCCTGCTGCGTAAGTGGCGGCGCAAGTGGCGGCGATAGCCAGCTACAGCAAGACAATCCAAGATACCAAACCAAGATACCAAACCCCTCACAAAGGGGATGTGTGTGAGTAAGAGCTATAGAGTAGGGTAGAGCTCTTGCTAGTAGTAGCCTGGAGGCACACACACCAGAAGGCTGAGCTGAAGTGGGCATTAGGCTCACTGTCAGTAGCCTTTACAACAGCGATCTCGCAGCCTGTGTTTGATTACAACTCATGCTTTATTTTGGTGTTGCATGAGGGCTGTAGGGATTTAAACTTGTAGCGGGTGGAATGTAGCGGGTGGTCCTATGGAGGTCCTGGTCTTTCAACAGGTATTAGCAGACTGCACATGCTCAGGTATGCATCCTCGCAGCAATGAACATGCAGTGTACGTAGCGGTGCTTGTGTATTTGTTCATGGTGTAGCATGAGGGCTGTAGGGTTCAGCACAAAATAAATTCCATGTTCGACAGACAGCTGGTTGCACGGCTGCATTCCATAGGTAATCACGATGAATCTCCGCTATGACGATGTCGCTCCATGAAAGTATACACACTTGGTTATGAATTGCAACTTGAAAAAAAGCCAGCGGTCTAGCCCGTCCCTGAGGCGCGCAACATCAACCAGCTACAGTCCTCAATATGCGCTGCGCGCTTTTGCCTCGGTCCGCTGGCGTCTTCTCTAAATCGAAACCCTCGACATTTGTGTGCCGCGTGCCTACAACCTGCTATAAATTGAAGCGGCTAGGACAGATCAGTCATGCGCAGGGCTGGCTTGGGCAGCCAAACCCTAGAAACGAATCGGACATGAGGGCTGCAGAGACGAAGACGAAGCCCTGCGGAGACGAAGACGTCCGAATGCAATCGTCACTGCCGCCAGTTCTTCGAAGTGTGCTTCGCAGTATGTGCTTCGCAGTCGTTGGCTTTGTGAGTTGATGCCGCATGGATTGCAGCTGCGACCATGGTGTGTCTCTGGCAGATGCCAGTATCGTAGGATGCCGCCGTGGCGCGCTTTGGGCAAGCAGTGCGAGGGAACAACGACACAACGGACTACCATCATGCCCTCCCCCCGCTCATGTTTGTTGCACACCCGTGTGTGCAGGCGGTGGGGTACTTCGGCCCTGCCTTGTGGCACCAGGCGGCCCTGGGCCCTGCCCCAGTAGTGCTGGCCACAGCCTGCCAACCACTGCCTGCTCCCCAGCCCCAAGTCTGCCCTCACGCAGCCCAGCCTTCTGGCACATTTGAAAGCTTGACCTTGGCAGTTGAAGCCAAGCCAGTGCATCCCGCCCAACCTCTGGACAGCCCAGAGACTCAGCCCAGTGTTTCAGGGCCAGCAGCAGCCCTAGACCCAGCAGCCTCAGGAGCGGACCTGGCAGCCACCTTGGCCATCTCCCAGGCTGTCCCTGCTGACCCCACTATCGCCCCAGATCAGTGAGTGACCAGAAGCAGGAGTTTTGAATTGCTCCCAGGCACTTGACCTGAGCAGCCGAGGCAGTTGAGGCTGGGCCAGGCTGGGCCCTCCTTGGCTGCTCTGCGACCGGGTTGGGCCAGTCTGTGCAGAGCACCGACACCAGCACTGGCACCCATGTTCTGGAGTGAGGCCGGCACCCCCTGTGTGAGCCCCGCGGGTTAGGGTTAGGGTCAGGGTTACCCCTAACTCACCCCCTGTGTGACCTCCCGCGGTGCGCCAAGCCTAGGGTTAGGGGCGCGGGTTAGGGGCGGGTTAGGGTTAGGGGCGCGGATTAGGGGTGGTGCGCCCAGCAGGGCACCGGAGCCCCGTGGGATGGCTGAAGGGACTCCCTCCGCCCTGTGCCTGCCACACTGGGCAGCCTGCAGGGACCCTGAGCAGCCTGCTGGCAGGCCCACCAACCCCCCACTCACTGGCTGCTCCCCTCCCCTGCCGGCTGCTGCAGGCCAAGGGTCGGCCCCACCCCGCCCCTGCCGGCCCGCACCCGCACTGCCCTGCACTACGCCCTGCTCCCCGTGCGTGTAGCGGTGAGGGTCTGATGCATACGGCCTTAGGCCAGACTCCAAAAGGTATTCCGTGCGAGCACCCTCCCGTGAACTCTCCTGGTGGTAGGGTAGCAAGGGCATGCCTCGAGGCACCTCTCATCCCTTGATGCGCACCCGATGGCTAGGGCGCAGCTTTTCTTTCATTCTTTCCCATGCCCTCCCATGCACACCCAGCTGCTGCTAGGCATGGCCTTGGAGCTGTCAGACAACTGTATGCAGCCTGCAGAGTGTTCAGGGGGCCAGGGCAGGGCAGGGTGGGGTAAAGCAAGGCATGGCGAGTTTTCACAACAGCTCAGGTGGTTGACAAGGCGGTCGACAAGGGGTTGACCAGGTGCCTACAATGTTTGACAGCGTGATTGCCTCTTGCTGGCTGCTGGTGTTCATGCCCAGGAGTTTCTGTTGATGGGCCCTAACCCGTTTGAACCCCCCCAGTACCACACTACAAAGTGTGAGACCAAGCATGCAAGCCGACAAGTGTCCTGGTCAGTCCGTGAGACAACCTGTCACACTGATCACATGAATGATCACATGAATGATGAGCAGCATCAGCAGTGGCACATGCATCCACTGCACATGGCATTGCTAGATGCTCTGACAATCAACAGACATGACATTGCACCCACGATGTCACACTCATTGCGCTTGGTCACACCGCACATCAAGTAAATCTCACTGCATTGTGATCTCACACTGAAGGACAGATAGGTGTTGGTGTGGAAGGCATGCATGTCATGTGGTGGCGCGATGCATGCATGCACACCCTGGCCAGCCCAGTTCTACCCACTGCCCCAGCGATCACCTTGGTGGATATCCCTGCAGCCCTAGCCACTCACCTCAGTGTCAGGCTGCCATGACTCACTCTTGCACAGGCGCCGTGCCCCAACAGCAACACCAACTGATGTCAAAGCTGCAGCTCCTGGCTCGACCCCAGAGACCCCTCGGGCTGCCCCTGACTCTCCCGACCTCAGTGCCTCGGCTGCCCCCGCTGCTGCCAGCCCTGTTGTGAAACCCACCTCGGCCGCCCCCGCTGATGCCAGCCCTGTTGAGGAACCCACCCCTGGGAACTTCAACGCTGCCATGGTAACCCAGGCCACCTCAACCTCATCAACTGCAACTACAACCCCAGCAGCGGCAACATCAGCTGCTGTCAAAGCCACAGCTCCTGGCTTGACCCCAGAGACCCTCCTGGACCCTCCCGCCCCCAGTTCCCCGGCTGCCCCCGCTGCTGCCAGCTCTGTTGAGGAACCCACCTCTGCAAGCTTCAACGCTGCCTTGGCCACCCAGGTCACTTCCACCCCCCCAACTGCCCCATCAACTGCAACCACCGCACCTGCCGAGCCTGCCCCACCCTCTCCTGCGTCCTCCCAACCCAGCCAGGCAGGTGTGATGACCTCATCCCACCGCTTCCTCCGCCTGACTGACCCGGCTGCAGCAGTGGCCCTGCGCCTGGCTGAGCTGACACACCCCGCCCAGCGCCTGCTGACCTCTCCCCCGCTAGACCAAGTGCTGCACACTGGCCAAGCCGCAGTGGCCAAGGCTGCGGGCGTCGCCCGCAAGGCAACTCAGCGGGCAACCAAGTCAGGGCAGGAGCTGGTAGAGGCTACACAACGAAAGCTGGCCAAGCATTTACACGGCAGCAGCAGCAGCAGCAGCAGCAGCAGCAGCAGCAGCAGCAGCAGCAGCAGCTCCTCCCCGACCCTGGACCTCCCTTTACACCCCAGCAGCAGTGTCAGGGAGGGCCACGGGGCCAGCGGGACAGAGGGGAGCCCGTCAAGCGGACCCACCCCTGCGGCAATGCAAGTGGGCCTGGCGGCACACAGGGAGGCCCTTGGCACCTTGGCTCCAGCTCTGACCTCCAGCATCCTCCCTCCCTCACCTCCTCCGACCCCAGCCTGGATCTCTGACCTAGCCGCTGGGTTGCTCCAGCTGCTGATGGCGCCGCTTGAGTTTTTGATGGAGGCGCTGTCGCTGGTGGCCAAGCTGGACGCGCTGACACTGGTCTGCTGCCTGTGCTGGTCAGTTCACTTGCACCGCGCCACCAAACCCATTGGCCGGGCCCTGGCAGACCGCTTCATACCCAAGGTTGCGCAGCCTCCAGTCGTTGCGGCAGCTGCTCAGGGTTCGGTAGTGGCTGCTGCTGCTGCTGCTGCTGCTGCTGGCCCACATGATGGCATGCTGAAGGTCGGCCTGGATGGTGTGCAGAACCAGAGAAGAGGGGTAGACAGGGCAGCAGCAGTAGCAGAAGCAGAAGCAGAAGCAGCAGCAGGAGCAGCAGCAGCTGTACATGCAGCAGCAGAAGCAGTAGCAGCAGCAGCAGCAGTAACAGCAGCATCAGCAGCAGCAGTAGCAGCAGTGGCACCTGCAGCAGCAGCAGGGGCAGCAGCAGTAGCAGCAGCAGCTGCAGCAGCAGCAGTAGCAGCAGCAGTAGCAGCAGCAGCAACAGCAAAAATAGCAGCAGGAGCTGCAGCACGTGCAGCAGCAGTAGCTGCAGCCGGTCCGGGAGGGGCCACCACGGCTACTGTCCCTGTCCCTGTGTCAGGCAGCAAGCAACAGCCTCTAGCTGCACCGCCGCTGCCCCCAGCACAAGCGCTGCCATCACCATCATCAGCAGATGCACCACCAGCAGCCAGGACATCAGCAGCCCGACCAGCAGCTCTGGCAGCACCACAGTCACCAGCAGCACCAGCAGCACTGGCAGCACCACGGTCAACCGTGGTGGACACAGCAACAGCAAGAAGTGTGTCAGCGTCAGGCATGAAGGCAACCAACCCACACATGGCCAGGATTACCTCAGCAGCACACGCAGATGCGGCAGCCTTGGCAGGCAGCTGCAGTCCAGGGTCAGGCAAGGCCGCCCTACCACCTCCACTGATACCAGCAGGAGCAGCAGCGGCGGCAGCGGCAGCAGCGACAAGCGCAGAGGATGGCAGCAGCAGCAGCAGCAGCAGCAGCAGCAGCAGCAGCAGCAGCAGCAGCAGCAGCAGCAGCAGCAGCAGCAGCGGCAGCAGCGGCAGCAGCGGCAGCAGCGGCAGCAGCGGCAGCAGCGGCAGCAGTGGCAGCAGCGGCAGCAGCAGCAGCAGCAGGGCCCTGAGCAGCAGCCAGCCTACCTTGAGCCCCCCAGGGTTTGTGCTATCGCTGGGGTGTGGAGACACTGGTAGCCAAGCCCTGCATCAGCAGCTGGCTGCCCTGGCCGCCCTCCACTGCCAGGGGTCACATACACCACCAGCAGCAGCTGATGGACGCTTGGCAGCCGTGGCTGCTGCTGCTGCTGCTGTTGGCCCAGTTGATGGCATCCTGAAGGTCAACCTGGATGTAATGCAGAGTCCTGCGGCTGCTGCTGCTGCCCCTCCTGCTGCTGCCCCTCCCGCTGCTGCTGCTCCAGCTGGCCTCTTGGCCTCTGCCAGACGCTCAGCAGCCCGTGCCACCACCTTTATGGCAGCTTCCCGGGCCGTGGCCAAAGCCCTGGCAGACGTGCCCCCCTCCTCCCCCCGCCCCTCCCCCTTGGCCTGTGTCAGCCCCTCCTCCTCCCTTTGCCCCCCTTCCCTGCCTCCCCCCTCCCCTTCCTCCCCTCCCTCGTCCCTCGCCTTGCCTTGTGTGCAAACACCTTGCGTCACCGCTGGTGAGCCAGGCACAGCTGCCACTCACCTGCCCCCACCTCCTGCTCTGGCGAGGGTTGTCCCATCAGCTCCCACCCTCCCCTCCGCTGCCCCTGACTCCCCTTACTGGAACATGGTGTTTGACGTCTTGACTGCTTCTCTTACTTTTATCTGTCTAATAAGGTGAAAAATCATGCAAGGCAACAGCTGGCTGCCACCCCAGGTCACACCCCAGGTGTCACACCTTTTCACTGTCCACGTCACACACCAGGTCACAGTTGCTCACCTTGTGAGCATGAGGTCTTGGCCACGCGTTCCAGACACGGTCGCAAGAACCCAGCCTGACCCCTCCCTCCCCGCACTGGGCCCGCCACCACCCCCTCGCCACCAAGGCCATTCTGAGAAGGCTCCTTGGGATGAGGAGGACTGGGGACATGCAGCGGGTGAAGCCCTGTCTTGCCTTGAGACCCCTGGCCATTAAACCACCTCTGGTCACAAGCCGCAGCTATAGCCAGCAGTACAGCAGTACAGCCGGCAGTACCGCCGGCAGTACAGCCAGCAGTGCAGCCAGCTGCGGCCCACACCCTGGCCTAGACCTGCCTTGTGGCGCTGCTGCTGCGCTGCTCCCCATTCTGTGCCCCACCACCACCCCTTCCACTCCATCCTCCCTCCCTCCTCCTGTCATTCTCACCCACGCCTAACCCCCAGCTCTCGCCCCTGACCCTGCCCCCTGACTCGCCCGACCCTGCCTTGCCCCAGCTCCCCCTCCCAGCTTCAAAGTCATCAGCGCGGCTGTCCAGCTGGGTGAGCCGCGGCACCTACAGCACAAGGGCAGGAGCGTGAGGGGCGAATTTTAGGGGTCTGCCAGGCTCCTCTACCTCACTCTGGTGGGAGGGTAGCAAGGGCATGCCCCGAGACTAGTCTCCTCCCTAAATGCACGCCGGATGGCGAGGGCGTAGTCTTTCTTTCTTTCTTTCCTCTACCTCACTGCGCTCTTCAGTGCACCCTCCAACACCCTCAGCCCAGCCCTTGGTGCAAGACCCAGCTGCCTTGCATGGCACAGATGGAGGCAATGGTGGCATCCAAGGGGAAAGGGGGGGGCTTTGAAGGCCATTGAAGGAGTTGGCTAGGTAGCTGGCATGCACTCAGGGTTCAGGATTACGAGGGAAAGGGAAGAAGTGAAAGAGAGGATGATAGGCACAGGCGTGTGCACAGGGCTGGTGCCGTGTGATGGTGGAGGGGCAGGGAGGGTGGCGGTTGAGGTTGTTGCCGCCTGTCGCACAGGGCCTACCACACATTGCATCACATCAGGTCAGATCAGAGGCCAAGTGGCTGGTGGTTGCTTGTGGGCTGGATGCCAGGGGAAGCAAAAGTGGATGGTTGTAACACAAGGTTGTAGCACAAGGTTGTAGCCGTGCTCTGCTGGGTAGGCCATGCCCGGCGATGCGATGTGTGGGCATTGTGACACAGGTGCTGTCAGCGGTGTTGTAACGTCGCGTTATTTGGTATGCAGCCAGCACAGCTCGATCTGAGGCCCGGGCCCAGCAGCTGACAGCGAGGGGAAAGCATTGAAGATGATTTCTGCAACCCTTTACAACATTAGCGCTTGTGAATGAGCCCCCAGTCATGGTGGGAACATTGCAGAGCAATTTAATGATCTCTGACGAGCTAGAGCCGCGGGGAGGCCAACCAGCAAAACCGCCCACATTTGATTTCAGGCTTACATGTCCCCACCCTTTATGCAACCACGGCGCGCTAACTTCTAGCAATAGATAATGCAATTGAGCTAAGTTAACATGAAATGTCAATAGAAATGTCGAACTTGCGGGCCCCTGCTTGAAGCCGCGGGTGCCGCGAACAAGCGTGAAGAGTTTGTTAGCGGAGTGAGTTGGGGACGGGGGTCCGATGTCCCGTACGGGCCCGGGGTTTGGTCTTCAGGCCGAGGCTGCCAGGGACGAGGACCTATATGGAGGCTACGAGGATGGTCCATCCGTGAGTTCATGCATGATAGAAGCGGCAACAACAGCAGCAGCAGCAGCAGGTGGTGCAGCAGGCACTAGCCAGTAGCAGGGCAGCTTGTTTCTGAGGTGCTGTGCTATTCGCTGTCTGCAGTCTCGAAGCGGTGGAGTGTTTCAACCTTTGGGTCTGGATGTCAGCAACCAGCCACCGGGGACAGGTGCCTCTATGCTTGCCTCTGCCCTCCAGCAAACCTCGCTGTACCCGCCCTGTTGTCAAGTGTGTATGCACGTGCATTGCAGCCATGCTCCCGCCTGGGACATCCATGGGCAAGTCCTACGTTGCACCAGGCACAGCCGCAAGGATGGGGACAGCCATGGGGGCTGGCTATGACGTGAGTAATCCTGTCTCAGCTCCAGCATGCCTCCCCAGCATGATGCCTAGGTGCTCCTGCTGTGGTGATGCCACATGGCAGACCTGAAGGCATGGCAGCAGGGAAAGGCCTGCATCTACTCCTGTGCTTGTGGCGCAGCCCGCTCGGCCCATGACGTCAAACAGAGGAGCTGGGTTCACCTCAGTGCCCAACAAGAAGTTTGACCCTCTGAGCCAGGTACGCCATTCATCCACGACACAGCACAGCACAGCACATCACACACTGCTGAGCGCTGCTGATATGAGGCCCTGGGTGGTGGATCTGTCTGGAGGATGCCTTGCCCATTGCGGCCAGCACCGCATGGTGGCTGCAAACAAGACAGTAAGGAGCCAGATCTGGGCCTTTCCCTGCCTACTAGCAGCAGCAGCCATGCCTGCCTAGGAGGCTCAGCACTGCCTGTGCATGGTCCAAGCGCGGTTTGTTTGCCAGGGCACTTGGTGGGATGTGCTAGACAGCCACCCCTCCATCCATGCACGTTGTATGGGATCATATTTTTACCGAGCGTGCCCTCCAGTGCACAGTCTATGTAGCATGTGGCAACACAACCTAGACCGTCTGCTGCTTCACCCTGACATCCTGATCTGTGGAACCCGTGAACCGTTTGGCTTGGCTTAGGTTAGGGGGCAGTTGGTTAGTCAGTCAGTTGGTCAGTTAGTCTGCCAGGTCGCTCCAGCAGGGCCAGTGCTGCTGCCATGGTCACAGACCCGAGCCTCAACAGGCGCTGGCGCCAAGGCCCAGCTGCTGCAGAAGGCAGACTCCAGCCTGGAGGAGCAGGTGAGGACCCTATATGCATGCTCAGCATCACCATTGCTGCCATCCTCTCCACACCCACTGTGACCATCACCATCCACACCGCCACCCCCTCCACCGCCACCCTCATCACCGTTATCTCCACCATCACCACCATCGTTGCCCCCCCCATCCACACCAATGGTCCTGCCATCATCACTGTCTCACCTCATCACCACAGCCATCACCACACTGCGTCTCCTGGTGGGCGGGTCTGCAGTGTTAGAGCCACTCGCAACAACCCCTCACACAGCTGTGGCCGGCCTCTTAGGGAGAAGAGCTGGGCCAAGGGCACAGGGGGAGTGGTGGGGCTGTCAGTGTGCCATACGGTGTGCCATGTGTCAGTGGGTCTGCCAGTGTCCCATGCGCTGCCAGGGCCTTTGCTAGTGCTGGGCTCTCCTTACACTGCATGTACATCGGCTTCTCACTGGCCAGCAGTCACTCTCATATCACACCCTCATCACACCCTCATCACACCTTCACTACGACCTTATCAGTATTTCATCGCACCCTCATCACACCCTTGTCACACCCTTGTTACACTCTTGGTACCATGTGTACCATGTGTGCGATAGTGGTGGGTGGTGATGGGCTGTGTGTGTGTGTGTGTGTGCGGTGTGGTGGGCTGACTCCTTGCTGCATGCGGCCCCTTGTGGTGGTGGTGAGCAGGCCAAGGAGCTGGAGAGGAAGGTGCACGAGCTGCTGGAGCTGAGTGCGGCCACGCTGAACAAGGGGGACGCGCCCACTGGTGCGCCCCTCAGCCCTGCCACGTGATCAAGCCCTGTGGGGGGCAGCAGCACCGCCCTGACACCCTGCACCTCACACACACCCTGGGCAGGCAGAAGCCTGGCACAGCCCATCAGGGACCCACACAGCCCTAGCCGCGTGGCGGCCCTCCGCTGCACACAGCGTCCACAAGCGCTGTGTGGAGTCCATGAGCAGATCACCTGCAGATCACTTGACTGGCCCGACATGGCAAGCAGCCAGGGCCACCTGCCCACCCCTTCACCTAGGTCAACTGAGAGGCATAGCAGCCAGGGCCACCTGCCCACCGCTGTGCCTTCCCTGCCTGCGCTGAACCCACTGCTGCCTCGCCGGCTGTGCCCCTCACACTGCCCAGCAAGGGCTGCTGCTGGTGCCCTGGTCGCAGCCCTGGACAAGGCCATTGAGGCCAAGAAGCGGGAGCGGGCGCTGTGCAAGTACCGCGACATGAACAGCATGGGGGACGCCATCAACGTGGACCTCACCTTTGCCTGCGACCTCAACCTGGCCTGTATGTACCAGGCCAACACCAACTTCAAGGAGGCGCTGGACCTTTATACCCGTGAGAGGAGGGCAGGGCACACACCGCGGGCAAGGGGGGGTGGGCAGGGGGAGGTGGGCAGGGGAAGGCGGGCAGGGGGAGGCGGGCAGGGGGAGGTGGTCAGTACACTGTGAGTGAGCTGACCTGGCGGGTGCGGAAGTCGTCCACCATGACCACCCAGCCTGCAGGGCACTGCCTCCTGGCCGCTTTCAGCATCTGCCTGTCTTTCAGCATGTGCCTACCATCCGCCCCAAGCCAACCCCTGACTGGGCCACCCCTGCAGGCAGGCTAGGCACCCACGGCGGGCAGAGGGAGGGGGCCAGGGGGAGGGGGCCAGGGGGAAGGACGCAGGCAGGCCTGCAATGATTGGCTGCAGCCAGCAGACTGTAGCAAGCACCACCCTGGGCTATCAGGCCTGGACCTGACCCGCACTGGGCACAGCCTTGCCTACCCGGCCTGGCCCAGCCCGGCCAGGAAAAGGCCGGCACCCCCTTGAGCCCCTTACAGCCTCTTACGCCTTGACTAGGTGGAAGGAGGCTGTGTGGGGCTGCCTGCAACAGCCTGCCATGGCCACACAGCCCTGCCCAGCTCAACCTGTGTAACCAGCTCCCTGCCTGTCTCCCTTAGTCTGCCTGGGTAGGGATGGGGAGGGATGGGGATGGGGAGGGAGGTGATGGGGATGGGGATGGGGAGGGAGGTAGGGATGGGGAGGGAGGTGGGGTGAGGCTGTATGGGGTGCGGCTAGGCAGCCTCTCACAGCATCAGCCTGCCATAGCTACCCAGCCCCGTCTAGTGGCCTAGTGCCGTGGAAGGCCTGCCTAGATGCCTGTGTGAGGGAGGCTGTGTAGGGCTCCCTGCATCAGCCTGCTATGCCAACACAGCCCTGCCCAGCCCAGCCTTTGGGGGGCCCAGCCCTGGCCTTGGTCTTGGTGAACCCTACCCCGCCGCAGCTCTGCCCAGCCCAGCCCAGCCCTGGCGCGTATCACCCCCCATGGCCCGTATCACCCGCCCTGGCCTGGTGACCCCTGCACACACTCGCGCACGCACCCTAAGCCAGGCCATCCCAGCCCAGTGCTTGAGCCGGAGGGGTGGCCACGGCAGTCCAGTCCTCCCCCCTGCTGCCTCCTAAGGCAGAGTCCATGCTCTCCTAGCTTTTGGTTACCCCGCTCTCCTTCCTTTTGGCTGCACATGCAAGGTGTCAAGGTATCCCCTGCCAGTGCAGAGGGTGCCGAGTCTTTTGATACCCGTATGCGCACCGTCAAGGTCTAGGTGTGACGCAGTGCAGAGGGTGCTGAGCTGAGCTGGGTGAACACAGGTGGCATGGGCCACACACACACACACACACACACACACACCCATGGCTGCAGCCGCCTGTGCCATCGCCCTAATGCAATGCACACGCCACCCGGTCAGGCGGCAGCGTGTGGTGCCTGCCGCAGAGATGGTGCGAAACAAGGGCTACAGCAGCGGTGGCCGGCTGCGCATCAACATGGGCAACATCTACTTTGAGCAGAAAAAGTACACCAATGCCATCAAGATGTACCGCATGGCCCTGGATCAGATCCCTGCCACCAGCAAGGAGGTGCGGGGGGCCATGGGAGACCTGCAAGCCTCAGCTCCCTGCACATGCTCTGCCCACCCCATGCAACACACATGCACTGCCCACCCCATGCAACACACATGCACTGCCCACCCCATGCAACACACATGCACTGCCCACCCCATGCAACACACATGCATGGCTCAGCCTTGTGCTGCTGGGTGTGCACATCTGAAGGGTGTCATGTCTGCCCCTGCTGCTGCTGTGCAAGTTCATGTTGGTCTTGTGCTGCTGGGTGCATTGGGGTGTCACCAACCCTCCTGGCATGTAGCTGTTGCCCTCCTGGCGCCCTCACCAAACCAGGCCAGGGCAGCCAGGAACCTTCAGGGGAGCCAGCAGTGGGTAGTGCCGCAGGGCTGCCCGCTGCTTGCCTTGGTTGCAGGTGCGGTTCAAGATCATGCGCAACATTGGCCTGGCCTTCGTGCGGCTGGGCCAATACCAGGATGCGCTGCAGTCCTTCACCCAGGTCATGGACCACTCACCAGACCACCAGGTGCTGTGGCTGTCGCATGCCGTTGCTTCCTAACCAACCCTTCAATCAGCCACCAACCCCGTTCTCCCACTGCGCCTACCACCCTAACCACAAGCACCCCCATCCACCAAATGCACATGGAAGCAAGGTTCACATGCTAGCGCTCGCTGCTGCTGCTAGTGCCGCCCCAGCTGCTCTCCCTTCCAGCTTCTTTCTCCCTGCCCCTGCTGCCACCCATTCCAGCTGCCTCTCCCTCACATGCTATTGCCGCCCCTACCAACCGCTTCTCCCTGCCCCTCGGCTGCCACTAGGCCGCTGCCGACCTTGCTGCCCACCCCTTGCCCCTGCCGCCCCTGCTGCTGCTGCTGTTGCCACAGACTGGGTACAATCTGGTGGTGTGTGCGTATGCGCTTGGCGACCGTGAGGGCATGAAGGACGCATACGTGCGCCTGCTGTCAGTGCGCAGCTACGAGGAGGATGAGGAGGACGAGGAGGAGATGAGTGGGCTCATGGCCAACGAGGAGGATGACATGCAGCAGGTGGCTAGCCTTACACAATACAGCATAGCGGTACCAGGCCTCCATCACCATCACCGTGACCATCACCACTGCCATTGCCTCCAGCAGGCACTCCACATCCCCTCTTACTCATTCACCCCTGCTTGTCTGGATGAAGATGCTTAAGAACAAACTCTGAACGTTAGCCTGTCCAACACAATCAGCAGTCTAGCACAGCTCCAGCACCACTGAGCAGGGTGGAAGGGGGACCAGCCTCACACAGCGCACCACCCTGTGCTCCACGCTCTATGGCCCTCAGACTGCAACAGCTCAGCGGGCGCCATGTGCCGACAATCATGATCACCTCAGTCCACTCCAGCGGAACCAGCAGCAGCAGGCATTGCTGTAGATGTGTTTGCAATGGCAAGAGGACCCCATGCCCACCCAGAATCAGGCCATGGGTGGGGTCCAGGCAGTCCAGCCCCATGCCTGACTGCCTCAGCGGTGTGTGTGCTGCCCAAGTAGTCCAGGGTGGGTCCAGGGCCTCAGCTGTTTGTGTGCTGCCCATTGCAGCCCAGGCGCTGTAGCCCATGCCTTGTGCTGCACACCTGCACTGCTGGAAGGGCACAGAAGGGCAGCACAGGTTGTTGCCTGACTGAACGGCCCAGCCTACTGCCGGAGCTGTGGTTGGGGCTCTGCGGCCTCACACACTAGCCACGTGTGCAGCAGCTGGTAAGGGTTAGGGTTAGGGTTAGGGGGTTAGGGTTAGCAGCAGCAGCTGGTAAGGTCGCCAGCCCTCCTGAAGTTGATGCTCTGCTACCTGTGCAGGAGCTCCTGTGGGTAGTGGTTAGCATGCAGCAGCCATGTGGTACAGTGGTGCCGCTGGCTCAGGCCTCAGTGCTGCGTTGCCTGCTGCTGCTCTTGCTGGGCATGGCCAGGTGGTGCAAGACGACGGCCTGAAAGAGGAGCTGCGCAAGCGTCTGAACCACATCACACGCGGCATCGTGTCGTCAGCCCAACTCATCAGCGAGAAGATTGACCGCCAGGGAGGCTTCCAGGCAGGCTTTGACTGGTGAGACCTGGACGCCACACCCGCCTCACCGCCACTGCCACTGCCGCCACTACCGCCTGCCTTCTGCCCACAGCACAGCAGCCGTCCGCAGCTCAACCAGGCGCAGAGGGGGCAGGGGCTGGATCACCTCCCTCCTGTCGCACCACACTCCCACCTGCCTTCTGTGGGCAGGCCTGGGAAGGGGCTAGGAAAGCCAAGGGCAAACAGCTGACACTCAGGGGTGACTCGCTCGAGGGCATGGACAGGCGTAGCAGAAGGGGCAGGGTGCAGCTTCACCTGGGTCCTAGTCCCATCACACTCCCATCTGGGTAAGTACCCTCTCTTACCCAGCTCCTGCCTACCAGTTCCTGTCTCCTATCTTGCTGTTCATACCTATATGCACCTGTGTAGCTACATAGCCACAGCCTCCCTGCTACAACCCAGAGCAGCAGCAGCTGACGTTGCAGCAGCAGGCTGTTGTGCTGGTGAGCTGGGTAAGCCTCGGGCAGGCCCTGGGTGCAGCCAGCTGGGAGCCACACACCTTCACCCGCCCACCTCCACCTCCTCGCCTGCCACCCCCTCCTCACCTCCACCTCCTCGCCTGCCTCACCCTCCTCACCTCCACCTCCTCACCTGCCTCACCCTGATCTTGGCTGCCATGGCAGAGGGAGTTTTATTGAACACGCTGTTGAGTGACCCGGCTGCTGCAGGTGTGCGGAGCAGCTTCGGGCTGCAGGGGCAGGGGCGGCCCGCCTGGCAAACGAGGTGGAGCTGGCCAAGGCGTCCAAGTTCTTGGCCAACAAGGACTTTGAGGCAGCAATAGAGGTGTTCAAGGCAAGTAGCGCATGCGCGGCAGAGGGAGCAGGAGCAGCCAGGATGCCTGGAGAGTCAGCCAGCAGTGGGCCAGGGCACTTCTCTTACCGTCTCCCCCTCTCCCCCTGCCCACTCTGCCCCTGCCCCTTTCCCCCCTGCCCACTCTGCCCCTGCCCCTTTCCCCCCTGCCCACTCTGCCCCTGCCCCTTTCCCCCCTGCCCACTCTGCCCCAGCCCGTATTGTGCGCACTGAAACAAATGTCTTGGCAAAGGCTGGTTTTAGTCACCCGCTCTGCATTGCCTGGGCTTCTGAACTACTCATGAATTGGTGCTGGATCCAAACCTATAACCTCCTGGCTGGTCGAGGGTTAGAGCGCTTGGAAGCCCACCTGGGAGCCAAAGCATCCCTGTCCTTCTCATCATCAAATCATGGCATCTGCCTGTCAGCCTTGCTATGAAGCATCCTTCTGCTGTAAATAAGCTGTCATTGCGCCGTGTTAAGTGGCTAGTTCGGGCACCATGCTTGCCTACAGAGCCTTGCGTGCAAAACCTTACCGGCAACAACCTGCTGCACCACTTGGCTGCTCTAGACGCCACCTACTGTGTAAGCTTAGTCTTGCTAGCACCGGGTGCTGCGATGCCTTCACTCGTGGTGCTTGGTGGCTTGCAGGAGTTTGAGAAGAAGGAGCCTCGCATGAAGGCACGCGCCGCCACCAACCTTGCCTTTCTGTACCTGCTGGAGGCGGAGGCGGATGCAGCCGACAAGTACGCAGACCTGGCTCTTAAGAGTGACCGGTACAACGCCCGCGCCTTTGTCAACAAGGTCTGTGGGTGCGCATGTTTGGCCTGTGGTTGCGAAAGCAGAACAACCCAGCGTGAATCCCAGTCGGGCGGTATACTCCGCGATGTAGCGCACCAAGGCGGGCAGGCGGTGCGTGCCCATCCTGCCATCAGCCTTCATCTGTAACAGCCTGCCGGGCCGGGCCCTGTCGATCACCTCGCTGACCTGTTTATCGCTGCCTTGGCCGTCAGGGCTGCGTGTTGGTAGAGAAAGGCGACCTAGAGGGCGGTCGCGACTTGTTCCGGGAGGCGGCCGGCATCGAGCCGTACTGCGTGGAGGCTCTGTACAACCTGGGCCTGGTGCACCAGCGCCTGGGCGAGCCGCAGGTGGCTCTGGCAGTGTTCCGCAAGCTGCACGCCATGCTCCCAGACAACAACGACGTGTTGTGGCAGATCTCGCAGTGCTACGACATCATGGGCGACTTCAAGCAGGTAAGTCAACACTGCGGGCTGCCAGTCGTCGGAGCTCAGCTCCTCCTTCCGTTGCTACAGCGCAAGGGTTCGGTTCTACTGCGCGCAACACGCAAACTCCGCAAACAGGCAGTACTGCTGTATCCCAGCCGGTGCTGATCACTAGTCAGCACGCACAGGGAACCGCAGCAGCATTTTTCAGGCGTTGGATTGCTCGCTGCCGCACCCGATGTGCGCGTGTGCTGTGAGCCGCAGTCCGTCAAGTGGCTGGAGATGCTGAGCAGCTTGGTGCCGAACGACCCGGGCGTGCTGGCCCGCCTGGGCGCAATCCACGCTCGCGCCGACGACGAGCTGCGAGCCTTGCATTTCTACCAGGTGCGGTGCGCAGGTCAAGGCGCTGCACACAGATGCTGTCTCGCATGGTGGAGGACCCCACACGCTGGATGGAGCGCTGCTGTTGTTCCTGGCAGCAGCCCTGCTCCCTGACCAGCCTACAACCCGCAGCACAAACTCTGCTTTGTCACCTCCCACCACCGCCTGCCCCACCACTTTCTTATCCCCTACCCTCACCTCCGGCCTGCCTGCAGGAGTCTGCCCGTGTGTTCCCTGTAAACATGGACGTCATCAGCTGGCTGGGCGCGTACCATGTGAAGAATGAGGTGTATGAGAAGGCCATGCCCTTCTTCGACCTTGCCTCCAAGATCCAGCCACAGGAAGTGAAGTGGGCGCTCATGGTGGCGTCCTGCTACAGACGCATAGGCGCCTATCCCCAGGTGCCTGCCATGCCCACCCACCCACCCACCCACCCACCCACCCACCCACCCACCCACCCACCCACCCACCCACCCACCCACCCACCCACCCACCCACCCACCCACCCACCCACCCACCCACCCACGCACCTGCCGTCCACCACAATCAATTTCATGCCCATAGCTCTCGCCCGCTTGCTCTACCCAGCAGTTTCCTAAAAGCTCCTTAGCATCAGAAGTAGGACAGATCGGAACTATAACAGACTACTAGGACACAACTATGACTGCTAAGTGCATGCCAAGATAGCCACGCCCTGTCCAGCCTTGGCTCCCCTCCCACGTGCTGCGGCAACTCCTTCATCCCTTTGCAGGCCTTGGCGAAGTACAAGGAGATCAACACCACACACCCCACCAACGCGGAGTGCCTCCGCTACCTGGTGCATCTGTGCACGGAGCTGGGTCGCCGCGACGACGCGCAGCGCTACATGACCGAGCTGCGGAAAGCGGAACGCGCCATGGCCGCGGAGGCATCTGCGATGACGGTGGCGCAGCATGCAGCGATGGCAGCTGCGGCAACGCCCCCGCAGCCCGCAGCAGCCAATGGAGGGTTCACAGAGGGCGAGCTCAGTCCCGGGTTGAACGTGCCAGTCACAAGAGGCAAGAAGGTGGTGGCTAAAGAGGACGCGGGACATGACGACTGGGGGAATGAGGAGCTGGGCGACGACCTGCTGCCGCAGTAAGCACCGATACCAGCGAACGCCGACAGGGGTATTCCTGCGGCGCTGTAGGGTGCGGCGCACAATGCATGTCAACAAAAGGGTGCGGCACACAATGCAGCACTGATTCCTTGCGGTGCTGGACTTTCAAAGCTGGCATGAGACGCCTGAGATACGTGTGGGGATATGAAGGCCTTGCTTTCGCGTTGGTATGGCATGTGCTACTTCATGATGATGAGTACATAACCAGACCTGTTATGAGTTTATGAAGGAGCTGACCAGATGCCTCAGTGACATGCCTCAGGAGTCTTGCTTTATTGAGGACACCTCGCTAAACTGCTAACTTTGGAGACCGAGCAAGATGTACGCTTACACTGCGCAAGCCAAAACTCAAAACTCCCAGAGCATACTGGGCACCAGCAAGAGCACATCCTGCACCATTTCCCAGTCTAATATGCTTCAAGCAAAAGCACTTGCAAGCAGCATTGTTAAATACCGCAGTTGCCATTGAGTCAGTCAACACACTGCAGTCAGGACCAAGGCGGGCTAACCCCTAGACTGCTCACGTAAATCACAGATGTCTGCAGCTGGCGCTTCTAAGCTCCAAGCCCACATAGCTGTCTGTCCAAGCTGCCCCAAGCACCAGTTGCTGCCTGGGCACGTGGGCAAAAATGGGGTGCATTGTTCAAATCAGGATGTCCAAAGTCTGAGAAATGTATGAAATCTGGTGCTATGACTCATGAGTGGCCCTCCAGGGTATCAGGGTGCACTATGTCTGCCAGCCCCATAAAGGCCACCAGCAGCAAGCAGTGCAGTGCTACACAGTCCCTGGGCCAACAAATGGATGCGTTCAAGGTTGGATGCATGCCCTCAGGCAGACCCCAGAAGTGATGAAAAGAATGATGTGTGATGTGCAAGCACACCACTGCCCTAGAGTGATAGAGTGATGTCACCGTTTCTGCAAGTTGGACATGGTGATGCGTGTGGATTGGATGTGTGCTGCAACATCTACCTGGATTGTTGCATGATGCTTTTGGTTGGCTGCTGCTGACTGGTTCTGCTTGCCCCCCATCCCACAATCGTGCAGGCTGACCTCAGTCAACGGCAACAATAGAGGCTGTACTGTAGCCGTGCTGTCACTGCCTGCCCCCCGCCCCATTGCCGGGATGTACACTGCAATGTGTGAGGCGGCATAAAGTGCCAATGCTCCAAAAACGGCATCAAGGAAGAAGTGGTTTGCAGTGACGACGATGCAGTAGAGTGTGAGGATGGGGTACATCACAGCCAGCCCTTTGAACAGCATGTATGGGGAGTGGCCATACATGGACACTGCACACCATAGAGAGTATCCTGCATGCATGCTGGGCATGGCGGCGTAGTGGTTGCTGAGCTTGGAGATACCCTTCTGCTTCCAGGACCACAAACCCCCCACCGTGTGGAGTGTATCCTCAAACACATACTCCTTGACGCACCCCCCATAAGGGTCATCACACACGTTGACGAGACGTGGAGGCATGAGGGGGAAGCCCGCGTAGCCAATGATGGCCAGCAGGTTCATTACTATGAACACTGTCCGGCACGTTTGGTAGGCAGCTGGCTTGAGGACAAACAAGAAGCCCAGCACAAACACTGTCACGGCCATGTGGGCCGACCCGTAGAAGATGTTCCAAAAACGGATCCAGGATGTCCAGTTGATGACCATTCCCTGCGGAACGATACGCAGGGACAGCTGGGTGAGAATGGGAATCAGCATAAAGAGCACAACAGCTTGCCGCGGGGCACGGGGATGCCGGGTCAAGCTCACCTGGATTTCCTGCTCCCAGAACAGGCCGAGGAACCGTTCGATGCGAATGACTAGCTGCGCATGACCCAACGCGAACTGGGGGGTGCACTTCTGGGACCCAAACTGATTGCGGACTAGGTTGTAGGCTTTCAAGAAGACCACCACCAGCACGACTTCAAAAGCGAGGTCCAACATCAGCTTCTGCCAGCGCCAATATTTTTCAGAGCGACACTGGCTCACGAGCTGGTCCCATGTTCTCGGCAGGGAGCAGGAGCTACACGAGGCTTTCATTGAAGAAAGGGAGGCTGCTCTGCCCAGCCCGCCGACGCCCATACAATTCGAGAGCGTACGCAGGCTTGCTGTTTGGGTAAAGGAGTCAGGCCGAGGCAGGATTGAGCTCGGACTTCTCAGTCAACAGGACATTTCCGTATCATTGAGAGGGAGTGAGATAGCTTTAAGCATAGACGGTCTTGATTTGTCTGCGACTTTCCATAATGCGCGAACCGCCAACCAGGCATACACACACAGCTGTCGCATCGCGGTCCATAACCTTTAAAAAGATAAAAGGCTGCGCAAGGCATTCGTTCCCAGCCCCCCAACGCCATCCCTAGCCATACCAACCTGACGATGGACACCGGCACAGCTGCGCACGGGGCATCAGGGAATCTTCAGCAGGCTGAGGTCTAGAGGCACCTGAGCTGCCACAAGGCGCCCTGCACGCCCTGCTGACCTCGTATGCCCTACTCACCCCCCTGGTCCTGCAGGGCACTGCATCAGTGTGGGCAGGCGCTGCACAGGCAGGAGCACCGCAGCCCAACTGCTGCCTCCTCTCTCCCTAGACACGCCTGACAGGAGAGGCGAGGCCCCCTTGCGACAACCCTGGCGGGTCCCTCAAGACAAGCCACATAGCCAGACCTGTAAACATGCTTTGGGCTGGAGCAATGGACCGTCTCATTTGCTACAGCTGCGTGACGAAGGTATTGCTGCTATCTAGCCTTGCATGAAATTGCTTTCTGTGAAGGCTGGCATCACTGGTCACAGTACTCGGCGGGGCTGTGATAGCTTGCCATGGCCATCTGATCAAACATGACGCACGATCACGGCCCGAATGGTGCTTATGATGGCATCCAGTACAATATAGTGAGAAACGGTGGATCCCCGCCCCATATTGGCTCGTGCGTTGCAGACCTGAGGCGCTATGTCTATGTCGGTTCCATGCCATGTTGCTCATGAGCAAGGCTATGCAGGCCATGCGAGGCTGCTTACCGTAACGGTGTCAAACCACCGCTGCTAACAACACTCCCGCACTCCGTCAGAGCCTCTCTGCATCCCTAGCGCCAACACATGCCTGGATGGGGATGCTCACTTTGTGGTGCCTGCAGCTGTTGCTGCCATGATACTCCAAAGCTGAAGCAAGGGCCGGACTCTATTCAGGAGGAGAGCAGTCTATGTCGTGCACGCATGAGTATGCATTGTATGCATTTGATTGCTGGTAGCTGGCGCCAATGTCTCCATGCCTTAATGAAACCACCTTCATCACTCTTGCTGTGCAATGTTCACCGCCTCGAATGTGCCATCTGCACACAGCAGCGGCCAGGTCCCAATGATAGCAAAGGTGGCTGTGAGGACACCAGCTGGGGGAACTCAAGAACACACCCACCTGGCTGCATCAATGTCAAGGCCAGGATGTCATCATTCTCCACCTTCATCTCTGCAATCTTTTTTGCATCCTCCAGCAGCATGGTGCCTTTCAGCAGCTGCTGGTTCTCTGGCGGCTACTAATGGGGGCGTTGATGGTACAAGGGAACAGAGTCAGACGTGCCGTGGGCTTCTGTCACACACTGCCATACCCCCACCTGGTCGACAAGTTCTTGCAGCTTCTGCTTCACCTCCAACACCGTGTCAGTGGGCTCAACGTGCAGAAAAATCGTTTGCTTCTTTCTCTTCACGCGCACATACATGGACTGTGGATACAAGACGCGGACGTACTGAGCCAGTGCCATCGGTAAAACATACCAATTGATTGCGCACCATGGTGCAGGCTCGACTAGTCAGTATGACCAGCACACAGCTGTTCCTTCCGCTCAAGCGCACACTAACTTAAACTATCCGGCAGTGCTGGAGAGCAGGCAAAACATTCTCGGTATTGTCACACCTTTTGGCCCAACTTTTCCGGACATCATCAGGCATCTGCGGAGATCGGCGAAAGCGGCGCCTCTACACTAAGCATCATGCAGACCACCAGGTGAAGAGCAGTTCAGCAATCTTATCTGCTCTTTGTAGCGCCCATACTCGTGCTGGCTCTGTAGCCTCGGTCACTAACTCACTGCTTAATGTGCTGGTGCCCCGCAGGATGTCTCGCGCTGGCCACAAGGTGGGGCCACCCAACCCTTCAGCGCAATCTCTTTGCTTCTAGGTGCCTGTACTGACGCTGATGCTGTCACTGGCTGCAGGCGTCGCTTCCCCGTCCCGCGCTGGCAAAGGTGCGGGCGTCATGAAAAGTCGATCTGCACTGTCGATGTGCGCCTTATCGCCATCGCAACGCCACTGCATCGCAGGCTCTGGCCAGGCGCTCCCTGGTTGTCAAGGCACAGGAGCGCACAGTCGTTATCGGCCTTGCAGCTGATTCTGGTGCGTTCATCTCTGGGGAAACAGGCCACCAGGGCAAGGCACACAGTCTAGCTCTGCACCTTGCACAAGGCCGGCAGCGGCACGGTGCAATCTCCGGCGACAACCCCACCCCTGCTGAACGTAGGATGCGGCAAGTCCACCTTCATGCGTCGCGTGACTGGCATCTTCGGTGGAGCGCCCAAGCCTCCCGCAGGTACTCAATCTGCTTGGTCGCAGGCTGAGCCAAACCCTGGTGGCGCAGGCAAAGCGTTTCCCCAGCCAGCCATGTCCATGGTCCTCTCAAAATGGTGGCCTGTGCACTGTCTGCCCAGGTGGCAACCCGGACAGCAACACTCTGATCAGCGACATGACCACTGTGATTTGCCTTGATGACTACCACTGCCTGGACCGCAACGGGCGCAAGGAGAAGGGCGTGACTGCCCTGGCCCCTGAGGCTCAGGACTTCGACCTCATGCACAACCAGGTACCGTGCCTGCACCCCAGGGGTAGGGTTGAGGCAGGGTGAAGGTAGGGTGAAGGTGGGTTTGGAACCATGTGACCTAGATGCGGAGTTGTAGGGCGCTTACTGGTACATGAAGTGGGTGTGGTGTGGCTGACACAGCTGATGGATGCCAGACCCTACACATCTGTGTCCTGGGGCGTACCAACAGCAACCCCCTCCCACTCAATGCCTACCTGCCGGGTAAGGCCAAGTGGACCCTGCCCACCCTGCAGCCACAGCTGTTCAGGGGTGCAGCGGCAACTTGCTGCAAACCCAGGGGGGCTGATGCTGCCAGCCTCACCCCTGGCCTCAAAGCGCCATGCCCTGGCAGCCGCAGTGGCCTAGTCACCCCATCACACCCCATCACACCCCCATCACAACTGGCACCCCTCAGCCTGCCGACTGCTTCCTTGTCACGCTGTGCTCGCTGCTCCATGCCTGGACCCAGCCACTGTGCCAGAGGTCACCCTCCTTCACCCCACACCCATGGGACCTGTCCTGGCAGCCTCGTTGCCACCGGCTGTGCACCTCGTTCTAGCTTGCAAGGGGGTGGCAGTGGTGCTGACGGGCTGTGTTTGTCTGACTGCGGGCTGCAGGTGAAGGCGCTGAAGGAGGGCAAGTCCGTAGACAAGCCCATCTACAACCACGTGACTGGGCTGCTGGACCCCGCGGAGACCATCAAGGCACCCAAGGTCAGACTCCCCTGGGCCACACACCTTGCCACTCAGGGCCTGGCTGGGGTTGGGGGTTAAGGGTGGGGTGCAGCAGCAGGGGTGGGTAGCAGGGTGGGGTGCAGCAGCAGGGAGTGCTTGGGTGCAGCAGGAAGGGTGGGCGGATGGTCACAACAGAGGAGTAGTGAAGGGAAGGGAGGTTACCTGCTGCCAATGCCCCCAGTGCTGCAGGTGCTGTGTCTGCCCTTGCTCTTGTGTTGCTGCCGGGGTTGGTGCCAGTGCTGCCAGTGTGTTGACGCTGTTGCCTCTGCCAGTGCTGTATTGCTATGCTGTGCCTGCTGTCGCTGCCTGTTCTTGTGGCTCCTGCTCGTGAGGCAGCATGAATGGGGCTCCCGGGCAAGCCGCCTGCTGCCTGGTGGTGTTGCATGCAGATCCTGGTGATTGAGGGACTGCACCCCTTCTATGACCAGCGTGTGCGCGACCTGCTGGACTTCAAGATCTACCTGGACATCTCAGACGAGATCAAGTTCGCATGGAAGATCCAGGTACAAGCACAGACCCCCTGGGTGATTGGGCCTGCCCCCTACCATGTTGCCCCCTACCATCCCCTTGATGTCCAGTCTGGGTCCGTTTGCACCCAGTGTGACCTCGCCCAGTGTGACATCTTCAGTTGGCAGCATTATGTTGCATATGCCTGTTGATGTCACCCCTTGTTCCAGCACCTGCCGTGCCGCTGAAGGCCCAGGCACCCTTACCAGCACCTGCCTGACTGTCACATGCTTCAGGTTGCCTTGAACCACCACACAGGTCACCACACACAATACATGACGTTAGTCAATGCCTGCCAGGCTCTGTGCGGCAGGGTAGCAGCCTGGCTGCCAGCCTGCTGTAGTTTGTCTCCCGTCCTGCAGCCTCCTGCCTCCCTGTGACATTAGTTCATCAGGATATGCCGTGGCACGTGACCTGTCACGGCATTGCACAGGGTCAGGGTCAAACTAGCAGCAGCACAGCGCCAGCACCAGGGCAGGCAGCTGAGTTCTCTGGCCCAACCTGAGGCAAGGCATGTGTCCAGCATGGAGGGTTGCCCTCGTGCTCATGGCTGGGGTAAGCCCGACATTGCATGGCCACCCACTAATGACCAGCCTGTTCCCTGCTGCCTGCTGCTGCAGCGCGACATGGCTGAGCGAGGCCACTCCCTGGACAGCATCAAGAAGAGCATTGAGGCGCGCAAGCCTGACTTTGACGCCTACATTGACCCCCAGAAGAAGGACGCAGACATGGTCATCCAGGTGAGCCAGGGCTGGTGGCTGGTGCTGGGGCTGGTTGTTGGTATTCAGGTAGTTGCTTGCCTGCCTGCTGCTCCTGCTATACTGGTGGCAGGGCCTGCCAAGGGCCTAATGGCAGCCATAGTGAGCTAAGTACATTGAGGTGGACATGAGGGAGCTGCTGCTGGCCTGCCTGCTGCGGTGTTGGTGTTCAGGTAGAGCCTGCCTGCCTGCCTGCCTGCCTGCCTGCCTGCCTGCTGCTCCTGCCACCCCAGACTGCTGCTGGTGCTACTCTCATGTTCCTGAGCCTGAGCATCCTTAGCCTCTCCTCATCATGATGTCCTCATCTTCTGCTGTTGCCCTCCCTCAACCAGCAACTGCTGCCACTGGAGCAGCTGTCACCCCTACCCCCTTGCATGCTGCTCTGTGCTCCTCGCACTGATGTGTATTTCAAGAGGAGCAACCTGGTGTCCGGCCCCCCAAACCCACCATCTGCCAAGTGCTGCCTGCTCTGCCCTCCCTCCCAGGTGCTGCCCACCCAGCTGGTGCCTGACACTGAGGGCAAGTACCTGCGCGTGCGCCTCATCCAGAAGGAGGGCTCCAAGTCCTTCGACCCCACCTACCTGTTCGATGAGGGCTCCACCATCAGCTGGATCCCCTGCGGCCGCAAGCTCACCTGCTCCTTCCCTGGTCAGTGCATACGCCTCAGCCAGGCAGGCCCGGCCCAGGGCTGCCTGCTGCCAACTCTTTTGAATGTTTGCAACCTACACTCCTGATAGCCAGCTGGTGGTGCTAGCCGTCTTCATGCAAGCTGTTCTAGCGCATCCGGCACTGAGGTCGGAGGACACTAGGGCACCAAGGCCACCCATTGAGCTGGGATGGAGATGGGTGGGCAAGAAATGGTGCGCTGGGCGGGCTGCCTGCTCACACCTGCCTGCCTGCCTGCCTAGCTGACCTATAGATACCTAGATACCTAGCTGGTGGCCCCTTGATGTTGCAGTGGCTCCTGCTCTGTTGGCAGCCCTCTCTTGGCTCTGTTGGCATGGGGTCAGTCCCTGCTCTCACATCTTCCCTGCTTTACCCAGCCCACCACCCCTCCAGCCCTACAGGCCGCACTTCAAACCGTGCTTTGCAGGCATCAAGCTGGCCTATGGCCCGGACACCTACTTTGGCCAGGAGGTGAGCGTGTTGGAAATGGACGGCCAGTTTGACAAGCTGGAGGAGCTGATCTACGTGGAGAGCCACCTCAGCAACACCAGCGCCAAGTTCTACGGCGAGATCACGCAGCAGATGCTCAAGAACTCCAGCTTCCCTGGCTCCACCAACGGGACCGGCCTGTTCCAGACCATTGTGGGCCTGAAGGTGAGGCCAGACCCGCGCTGATCATAGAGGATCACCATGTTTGGCGAGGCTAGGTGAGACACCAGGTGAGACACCAGGTGGGACACCAGGTGGGACACCAGGTGAGGTCAGACCTGTCAGATCACACAGGATACCCGCGCTGATCATAGAGGATCACGATGTGATGGTCATGGGCATTGCGCCGCGTAGGGTAAAACATCACGCATGCTGCACAGTCAAAGCTGTGATCATAGCCACGAGGGGCTGTGGCAGCCTTGGGGGAGAAGTGTGATGGTAGTGATGTGGTAGGGGCGCTGCCACTGAACCCAGTTTCCATCCCTCTTGATCCTTGGGGAGCGTTCAGGGCGCATGCACTTCCTTGGGGTGGTCACACTGGAACTACATCGCGGGGACTGGTGCAGGCAGCAGTGGGGAGCTTTTTATGGATTTGATGGCGGTGGTGGTCTGGGTCATGGGTCTAGGAGTACAGGAGCAGTGCGGCAACCAGCAAGCACTTCAGGCAACCATAGCTCGCCAAGGCGTCAGGGAAGAATGGACGGAAGGGTGCTCTTCTGCTCGCATCATGTGTGCGTGACGTGGCTGTGCAGGTGCGCGAGGTGTACGAGCGCATTGTCAAGAAGGAGGTTGTCGCTGCCTAAATGTCCCGACCACGCACCCAGCACCGGATATGCCCCGACTGCCCCGAACCCCCTCGTCGAACGAACGAGTCCGATTGAGTGTCGTGGTAACCTGTCGATGATTCCTGGCGCCGTCATGAGCGAAGCAGCAGGGAGCTTGCAGTGTGCCAACCGGGTAAACGTTGAAATGCTGGAGGCGTCGACCGTTTAGGTGCCTGGTTGTCTTTTCCCCCTGACCTTTTAGACATCATGGCGCAGCGCATGTGCCTGATGTAGCCACGACGGGCGATTGTAAGATACCAAGATACCATACCAAGATACCAAACCCCTCACAAAGGGGATGTGTGTGAGTAAGAGCTATAGAGTAGGGTAGAGCTCTTGCTAGTAGTAAACCTGGAGGCACACACACCAGAAGGCTTAGCTGAAGTGGGCATTAGGCACACTGTCAGAGACGCTGTAGTGGCCTGGTGCTGATGCCAGTGGGTCGGGCTCATGTCCGCACCGGCCGACTGCCGCCGGGCAGCTGGCTGCATGGTGTGCATGGTGGCAGGGTCGGGCCCGTCACTTGACAGAGATGGATCAACACTAGATGTGATGATGTGGCTTACACCACTTAAGCCGTCAGCCGTTAGGCTGTTAGGCCGCCCTCCCCCTCTAGGGGTTCGGGACTTTCTGTAACGCACGTCATAGCAAGGTGCACAAACAAAGGTGCACATGGGCTCAACATGAAGTCATGCAAGTTCTCATTATTGTTCTGTAGAGTCATGGCAAACTCCGGCTGCTCCCTGATGGAACTCGTGGCAGTGCACTCAAAGATGAAATGCATGGCGTCATCCACTACTCTGTGCATCTGGTGCATGTGCGAGCAATGAAAGTTACCCCCTCAAACCGAGCCTTCTCCACCCCCAGACCGCCGTTGCCTAACCTGAACCTAGTCAAGCTCGTGCGAACTTCTGTAGAGAGCTGTCCAATGCCGTCCCCATGCTTGAACCATGCAGCATACGAGCATCTCTCCCGATGCACCGTCTCAGGCAGTCTAGGGTCTCCCTCAAACCCAACCCAACGCCTCCCCCACCTCTCGAGCCACTTGACTTCCATAGCCTTGGTGCCTAGGACCATGTCCGGGCTCAAGGTGAACTCACCCCCCATCAGCTCTCTGGCAGCAAGCTGGAACTGGGCACTCCAGCTCGCCTGACACCTCCTGCCTAACTCCACATCTGCCTTGATGACCCTCATTAGCAGGTCGTTGTGGGGTAGTTTGGCAGTGTTCCAGAACTTGCATGCAGCCCTAAGCCAGTAAAGCTGGAGGGGCAGTTGCCCCAACTCATGCAACACCATCAGGCCTGACACTGAGCTACGTACCCTGGCAGCAAACCTGAGAAAGCTGAGCATGCGTGTTTGCACTGGGTTAGAGAGTTGTACACCATGCCCAAGGAAAGCAGTGCCCCATACCTGGCTGCCATACAGCCCCAAGGGGAGCACAAACGCTCTAATGAGGTGACACAGGGCATATGGATCATGCAGGACACCATACTCTCTGGCACGCTTGCACGCCTGGCGCATAGCGAGGAACATGCCAGCCCTCATATGAGTGGCAGCAAAAGCAGGGGTGGCGCTGGGATTGAAGTGCATGCCTAAGTACTTGAACTCTCTCACCACAGGCAGGATCTCATGCGATGTGCTGCAGTTTGTGAGTTGCCATTGAAGACCATCACCTTTGACTTGCCCACATTGACTGTGAGGTGTTTCCTTTCTGCAAAGCCCTTGTAGCTGGCAGACCAGCCGCTGCAGCCCGTGGTGCGAGGTGCTCAGGTCATCAGCATACATGAAGTGGGTGACAGTCAGGCGTTCCCAACATGGGGTTGGTAATCTTCATGCAACAGCCCAATAGCCCCTCCTCCCAGCCTGCCATCAGCCTCCTGCCCCCTAACTCTCCTTCTTCCCGCCTCCTACCTCTCCCCTACCTCTCCTTCACCCATCTCCCCCCTACCTCTCCTTCACCCATCTCCGTATCCATCACCCCCAACCACCCTGACCACCGAGCCAAGCCCGTAGCCCCGCTCAGCCACCTCTTGATCCCAAACCATGAAGAAGAAGAAATTAAGCAAGGCAAAGAGTGCTCATCTCCATGCACTAAACAAGTCGCCAAGGGCTGGCTATCTGCATTGCCCTAACAACATCAAGGCTGCAGCTTGTACGGCACAAGCGACAAACCGTGACCTGCAGGCTGAGGTGCGGCGGCTGCAGGATGTGGAGCAGTCCCTTATGGGCACCGTGGATGGGTTGCAGGGCGACCTAGACGACCTGCAGGCAGCACACCAACGCTTGCAAGATGAGCATACGGCTTTGCAGCAGGTGGCATCCAGAACAGCAGCTACCAATCACTCCCTACGGGCTGCTCGACGCAGCCTCAAGTGTCAGGTGCATAACTACCGGCACAAACGCCGCCCCCACCACTCCCCACTCACCTTCAAGCAGAAGCAGCAGCTGCTGGTTTTGGAGCAGCACCCCGTCTCAGTGGAGGTGTTGAGGCGGTGTGCAGAGGCTGGCTACGGAAGGCTGGATAGCCATGGCCGGCCCATGGGCAGCATGGCAGAGCAGCTCAGCCCAGCCGGCCTCGCACCCTCACCAACAGACATCTTCATTCCAACTCAAGAGGGCCCTGTGGGGAGGCCAGCAGCCAGGACTGCACCCTCTAATGCTCACCACTGCTTGAGCACCGTCAGGTTGTATCTAGAGACCGGTGTCAGCCGCCGTGCCCTCTCCAAGTGCCGGCAATTCTTCGTCTCTGAGCAGTGCGTCCTCCCCAACCCACACCGGCCAGGCAACATATCCACAGTTGGGCGTGAATTCCAGATCGTGTCCACCTACATGCGGCGCAAGACCCTTGGTAAGATGCAGCACAGCGGTCAGCAAAGGCAGAGCGCCAGATCACAGATGCAGCGCACAAGGTCGGGAGGGTTGTGGTTAATGTGGGTGACCATGCGTGCCAAGAGCGGCTTGCAGCGGCCCATGCCCTTGCCTTTGGGAGGCGTGATTATGGCCACACAACTGTCGAGGAGGCAATGAAGATGACAGGAAAGCAGGTTCAGTCATACCTCCAGTTTCACAAGCAGGAGGTACACACGAGCTGGAGGGTACCCAAGCTACAGAGCCACGTGTGCACCCACATCCGTGGGAAGCTCGCTGCAGCTGCGCCCCCTCAGCAGCAGCTGACACCTGCAGGCACCATCCCTGAGCTGGCTGTGCCTGCTGGTGCACCCCCTCAGCAGCAGCAGCAGCTGGCAGCGGCAAACACGTCACGTAAGCGTGGGGCACCTGCAGCTAACAAGTCGAGGGCAGCAAAGCAAGGTGAGACAACACCACGTACTGCACCTAGCACCTTGTTAAGCGTAGTAGAGCAGCCGGTAATGCACTTGCGCCAGCAGCAGCTCCAAATGCTAGTAGTGGTATCCAGTTGTCACGACTGCCGTCGTCGCGTCCACGCGTTGCAGGTGCCAGCAACAACGGTGTGGCGAAGCGTGCTAGTGTGGCGCGCCTCGCATGAGGCAAAATCGCATGAATTCAAATGTCGAGCTTTGGGCAGGCACTGAGCACCGCTGAGAGCGAGATAGTTCTTGCTGCGTCGGCCATCTCGTAGCTTTGAGTCTCCTCTGTTTAAAGCACTGTTTACATGTAGTTTTGACTGGTTGGCTGCGGAGATACGGGCTTCCTATCACAGGGGGGTGGTTTTCAGGTAGTTGGGAACGCCTGAGTGACAGGTGTGCCTTGCACCCTCACAGCATCAACAGGGCCTAGGAACTCCTTACTAATGTCGTGAACATAGAGAGCAAACAGGAGTGGGCTGATGGGGCAGCCTTGCTTGACACCTTGGTCAGGAGTCACTGGGGGGGGGCGGTGGGGGCCATCTATCGGTGGGGGCCATCTATCGGTGGGGGCCATCTAGCGGTAGGGCCATCTAGCGGTGTATTGTATTACACTGTACTGTATTGTATTGTAGCGGTGGGGCCATCTAGCGGTGTATCGGTGAAGCGGTGTATAGAGTTAGTTAGGTCCGTCCGAAAAATGGGCCTTTTTTGGCTTGCTTGTCTAGCCTGACTGGGAGCTAGCAGACATGTACTGCTTGCTGAAACCTGGACCCTGACCAACCCACCATGTTGAAGAGCGTGGGACAGACGAGACACCCGACGAATATGAGTACAGTTGAAAGATTAGATCACATGATTATGCCTAGGGAACGACGAGACACCAGACGAGGGTGCCGGTGTACGCCGGTCACCACAAGAGGTACCCCCCAATCACTTGGAGTCACTCAGAAGCTGAGCAACTGCCCCTTTCACCGTTAATGGCGGGCAGTAAGGGCCTGGCGTGCATATGTCATGGAGGTAGCGGCCCACTGCTCGTCACAGCGAGTGGCGGACCAGATGACCGCTTTGTGAGTCCGCGTTGCTCGACCAGCGGACCTGACTGTGCCGAAAGGCATGAATCTACATCGCCATACCACGCCACGATCCAGCAGTTGCTATGCTGTTTTGTGATACGCCCTGCTGTACCTCCCTTCCTTGCAGGACCTGGAGGAACTTGGCCTCCCGCGGCAAACAGAGCGAACCATGAGCAGCCAGGTGCGCACGACAGGCACACTTTAACTGCTGCTGCCATCTGCAACGGTTGAGAAGCAGCCAAGCGTATAGCGTGCAGATGCATCAGAACAGAACACTAGTAGTTTATGACTTTGCAGGCTGGCACACTCTCCACGCTTTGCACGCTCTTCACCGCCTACTGAGCTGTGGTGTTGCCCACACTCTGCAGGCTGCGCCACCCATTGACCCCTGCAGCCCTGCAGCCCTGCAGCAGCCAGACATGGAGGAGAGGTGCAAGCGCAGCCAGGGCCCTGGGGCAGGCAGTGCAGTGGAGGCACCCCTAGCGGCAGACGCCTCTGCTCCTGCCCCCTCCCTGCTGGACCTGCCTGCTGCGCTCCTGAGTGACATCATTAGCCAGGCCATGCAGCTGGGGGCTACTGCAGCCCTGGCCCGCACCTGCTCAGACCTCTTGCTGAGGGTCTTCCAGCTCATCCCGGTCTTACGCATCAAGGCAGACAGCCAATGGTGCCACCAGCTGCTCTTGCCCCGCATCGCCGCTGCCCTGCAAGCCAGGACCAGCAAGCTGGCCCTGACCTTGCAGCAGCCTAAAGCCCAGGCCAGCAGGCACTACGTTGAGGTGCTGGAGAACATCTTGGCAGCGCTCGGCAGCTGTGCATCCGTGGAGGCTTGCAAGCTCAGCAGCAGCGCAACTCTTCGTCAGCAAGAGCTCCTGAGCGCCCGCCGCAGGCCTGGCTTTGATGTGTACATGCTGCACGCCATTGTCAGCTACAGAGACGCTAGCCGCGCCTGTCTCACTGTGGACCTGGACTGTTCACTCGGCCTTGCCCGCTGCCTGCGGGCCAGCTTCCCTGGCCTGACTGCCCTGACCCTGACCGGCTACTCCGTCACTTGCACTGCACTGGCTGGCCTGCTCTCCCACCCACAGCTGTCCCTGCCGCTGCAGCAGCTGGACCTCCTTGGCACCACCATCCTGCCGCCAGAGCAGCCTGGGCCAGGGGCAGCGGCCCTTGCAAGGATGTTTGACAGGTGTAGGCTCAAGCAACTGAGCTTGAACAGCATCAGCAGGCAGCTGGCCCTGCCCAACATGCAGCCCCTGGCGCAGTTCTTGACACACCTGACCGTGGTGTCTGACTGGTATATCCTACTACACTACAAAGCAGCGCTTTGCCTATTGACCGAGCTGCAGTACCTCTGCATCTTTAAGCTAAATAGCACCGAGGGCCTGACGGAGGATCTGCTGCAGTATCTGCCCTGCCTGCGCACCCTGCACCTGCCCCAAACCCGGATTGATGACGAGCATCAGCTGGATGTCTTGCTGGCAGCCACCCAGCTGGTCAGTGTGCAGCTGGAGTCTGTCAAGAGGCTCAGCAGCTCACGTGCAGCAGCGCCCTGCAGCTGGCGGCGGCTGCAGCTGACGGGGGACATAGATTGCGCTGTCGCCGCCCACCTGCCCCTGCACTCCCTCACCCAACCCTTGGTGGTGGGTGGACTTCAGATCAGCTCCGACACCCCCGATATCTCAGCGCTAGCGTCATCTGCAGCGAACAACTTGAAACAGTCCTGCAAGGTGCGAGTGGAGATTAAATGGCTGAAGCTGGACCTGGACCGGGAAGACCGCAACTTCAGACAACTGGACTGGCTACGCTACCTGGGTGACCTAGGCTACACACATGCTTTTCTGAGCCACACACGGGATTTCAGTGCAGCTGATATTCCAAAGTTGGCCTCCATGTGCCCCACTTGTACCTACCTTGGCTTTCTGGGTGGCAGGATGCAGCCCACAGTACAGTTTTGGCACACGCTGGTGAAGCGCATGCCTGAACTGCACCAGGTCAGCATTTACTGCACAGAGTGTGCCGACGGGGAGGGCATGTGCAAGTCGCTGCAGCTCATGGCTGAGCAGCCCTGGGTCCGCTGGCTGGACATCCGCATCCGCGCGCGCAATCAGATTCTGCCTGCGTGCTGGCAGTCTGGGGTCTGGGTCAAGACTGGGCGCGATGAACGAGAGTGGTCCATGACTGACAAGTTCCGAGTGATCTTTCATGACTGACAATTTTCGAGTGACCATTGAGTAAGGTGTGCTAGATGGTGTGTGATGGAGGTTTTGACATGTGCTTGGTGCAGTATAACAGGTAGTCGAGGCTCATGCACAAGGTGAGCAGTTGGACGTAAGGTGGACATGTCAGGCTTGTTGACATGCCAGTGGACATGGCGGCCCTGAGCTGAGCTGTGGATGAGAACGCTCTTCTGCATGTGTACACAGAGCTCTTCTGCATGTGTACACAGGACATGTTGTTTACTTACGAGTTGAGGGTCAGACTTGTGATAGCGGCGTGTGGGTGTGAGTAGAGATGTGAGTTGCTGGATTCCAGCAGTGTGTGAGGGGTGATGACTGCATGATCAGAACATGCATGCATACTGCCAAGCCATTGACTCCCCCTATCCTATCAAGGCCGGCCCCGTTCAGGATTCCAAGCTTGTTCTTACCCTCCAGACAGCACCTGCCCGCCCATATGGGAGCTCGCAACAAGCAATGCTCTCTCCAACCTGCTCTGGCTAGCTGCCGGACCTTTGCACTCCCCACTGCTTGCCTGTGCTCCGTGTGCTGTGCACCATGCGTTACCTCTGCATATCAGCTCTCTCCTCCTGGGACCCAGGCAAGAGGTATCCAGGACAGAGCAGGGGCCCAAGGGGAGGGCGACGGCAGGGCAACAGCGCACACCCATGTTGTTGGGAACTGCCGTGTGCTCTATTGCACAGCACTCCCCAGCATGTCCCTTGCGGCGAGAGTGGCCACGGTGGAAAGCAGCAGTCGTGCCTGATTCCTCCCTGATTGCATTACAAGTGTCCACGCACACCTGCCACAATACGCTGCTGCCGACTACTGACTGCAAAGAGCAGCCATCGAATGGTTCCTGCAACACATTCCTCCTGACGAAGCAGCTCGTGTTCGGGCGTGCCTGGTATTGCCTAGTACTGCCTACTGCATCCCAGAAGTGATGAGCACAACACAGGCAATGGCAGGGCGCAAGCATCGTGTCCTATCCATGCCCATGTGCATGGTTGTCTCATGGCGAACACACTGGACACCCGTAAACCCAGCTACAGAAGATGACTAGCTAGCCTTGCAATCTCCCAGAGCCTCACTCATCCTGGTCATGCTGCGGGTGTGTGCCATGCACATGTGATGGATTTTGCCTGGTATGTGTGGGTAAGTTAGGCACAGCTTATGTTTCTTGCTGATATGTGTGACACGCAGTATGTAGGGTACAGCTCCTGAGACCTAGGCTGGCAGTCCCAGCAGCCCTGAGGTACGCCTGAGAGGTCATGTCTTGTCACGCACAGCTGAATGTGCTGCTGGTATGCCTTGCCATGCACACTGAGGATCACTCATGGCACCATTATTGCACCATGTGTCTGCGCTGAACCTACTGCCTAGCACCACCACGGACAAGTCCACCTCAGCACCCATACCAACTAACCCAAAGCCAAGCAATCGACACAGTCAGCCAACCACCTGCACAGTATGTCACAATGGCAATGCAGCACAACCAACTTTGACACATCATACACCACAACGAGGCTACCACAACCATGCTGGATGGAACTGCGCCCTAACTAGCCCAGCATTCCCTCCACCCCCTTCTGACAGCCCCTGCTGCTGCTCCCCCCCTGAACCCAGGCTGGTGCAATGATGCTAAGCTGTTGTGCAACGCTGGCTGCACAGAGGCAACTGCTGTGTAATGGTGATGATGGTCACACAATCTACGTCCAGCTCATACCTAGCGCCAGAGTGGTGTCAACAGCATTCTGAACTGCCCCCTACATGTAAACAAATGGTAGTCACACTACTGCTGCTCCCACTGCTCCCAACACCTGCACATAGCAGGGGCTGCATGCACTGCTGGCACTCCACACACCTGTTCAGTAGAAAGCCCCAGCCCCATCCTCAGCCAACCCTCCAGCCAATCTGAAGCACCATAGCATGTCTGTATGTACACGGCTTCCACCCGCCCTGCCGATGGCCCTGCCATCCACCAACAAATCACTACACCACTATCACTACCCACCACACCCTCAGCCCCAGCTGGCTTGCCCCACTAGCCTCCTCACCTGCTCTCTGCCCTCACTGGCACGAGCACCCCCTGCCCTTCAGCCCGCCCCTCCGCCTGCTGCCCCTGCTGCTCCCCGCCCCCTGCAGCCCCTGCCCAGGCCTTGTGCTCCTGCACCGCATCCTCCGCCACCTTGAACATGAGGCCAGAGCACACATACATGACAGGGAGCAGCAGCTGCAGGGCACTGCGCAGCCCCCCGCCTGCCTCCGCCTCGCCCCCTGGGGCAGCCCCCTGGCCCGTGACAAACACCAGGAGGGAGGCCAGCAGGGCGCTGGGGCCCGCCAGGGTTGGCTCGTCACAGCCACAGTGCTGCTGCTGCAACAGGGCCAGCTGGCTGACTGCCAGGGGGCCCAGGCCGCCCAGCAGGTTGCGGGTGCAGAGGTAGAGGGACGTGGCAGTGGAGGCGGCGGTGGTGGGGACCACGCTTCTGCACCAGCAGGGCAGGGAGTGGCAGAGGTGGGAGGGGTGGGCAGGGCTGGGTGTGGGTGAGGGAGAACAGCCAGGGTGGTTGTCGGCAGAGAGGGGTGGCAACCACACTGGCTCAGGCAGCTGCACAACCTTGGTGGCAGCAGAGGGATAGCCACCAGGCATCATCTGCGTCTGCACGCTGAGCAAAGGCGCCGTCGGCCCTTAATGTGGTCAGCCAAGCAACACTACATTGGGACTGGTGCTAGGCCAGCGCAGGTGCCCAGGTGCAGAGCTGAGCAGCCAGCATGCTGCCAACTCTGCTGATGACCCCTAGGGCCTAGCCCCCTGCTGACAGCCTTGCATGCACGGTAAGCACAGCACACGGGGAGCGTGTCTAAACAGCCTTGCTTTCCTCATACTATGCTTCATTACTGCTCATCTAGCAACCCTGACTCTAAAATCATCCACGGGCAGACCTGCAAGAGGCTGCAACTGCCTTTGCTAGGATCATCTGCCCAACCCCCTTCTTTCATGCTGAAGGCACCGATTCTGCAACAAATGCCATGTATTAATGACGATGGATTGAAACTGCTCCTGTGAGCCGCCCCTGCCCCACCCCTGTCCCTCTGTCGCTGTAGGCGTCCCACTCCCAGCTGGCGCATCATCCAGCTGCTGTCACTGCTGCAGCCGCACCTGACCATGACTGCTCCTGAAGCCCGCCAGGCCTCGCTAAGCGCGTAGCCCAGGCCCAGGGCCGCAAAGGCAGAGGTCGGCTCCCTTGCCCCCAGGGCCCACCAGAAGCAGGGGGCAGCAGCCAGGGTGGCACCAGCCGTGACCAGCCAGCGCAGCCGGTGCCGGTCCAGGCGGTCTGCCAGCAGCCCTCCTCCACAGCCTATCACAGCAGGGCCAGCAGGCAGGAGGCGTGGAGGCAGGGCTAGTGGTGAGAGCTAGCGTCACGGATCAGGAAAGACTTCCTGACGGTGAGGAACTGAGCGGGCTGGTGGCTGGTGGTACAGGCAGTACATACGCACTGCCTTCTGTGTGGCAAGTCTAGGTTTGAGTGGTGTGCTACGTTGTGCTGTGCAAGGCTGTACAGAGCCACAGCTGGCGGGGCAGAATTTGTGGGCATGCCTTCAATACCTGTCCAAGCACCCAGCCCTGTTCAGGTGATTGCTGCAGTGTGGGTGCACAGAGACAGCCCGCTGCCAGTGCCCAGGACCCACCTCCTATGAGGCCAGCGGCAGGCAGCAGCGTGGCCAGCACTGGGCCATACTCTGCCGCTGTCAGCCCCAAGCAACGCTCCATGAAGGTGGTCAAGAAGGCCTGTGAAGTCAAGGTGCACAGGGGTCCAGGGCAGGCAGCGCAGCCAGGAGCAAAGCTCACCCCAAGGGCAGGTCAGAAGACCGTGCAGTACAGGAGGTGTGCATGGGCCACACACTGTTGGCCAGAGCTGTGGCCAGGTTAGCTGCATGGCGACCAGTGACTTGTCATGAGGAGTACTGTGTGTGTGTGTTTGTGTGTGTCAGGAGGTCAACAAGGGCCTACAGGGGCCAAGGCAGCGGGCACAACAGCACGCGCCTCAGCATCACCAGGACTAACAGCCCAGCCTTGGCCAGCCCAGCAGCTCTGGTGCTACCTCAGTGGCTGCAGCTAGCCTGGTCACTGCTGCTGCTGCCAAGGCCTGCTGGTCAGAGCTGACACCCACCACCAAGGCGTAGGAGGCAACATCATTGAGTGCCGCCGCAGTGCAGATGAAGGTGAAGGCACGGTTGCTGAGCAGGGCAGCCAGGTGGTTGGAGGGAGCATCAGTGCCAGTGCTGAGCTGCACTGGGCCGGCACTGCTTGCGCTGGGCTGGCCTGGGCTATGGCGGGCAGGCAAGAGTAAGGATGAGGGCAGGTCCATGCTGGCTGAGGCTGTCAACTGGCTGGAGCTGACTGATTGGAGCGGTGGCCCTGTCTGGGTGTGTTGGCTGCTGAGGCTGGCTGGCTGGTGGAGGCTACTGCCTCCGTTCTGACTAGACCATGTCTGGGTGTGCTGGTTTGGCTTACTGCGGAGCTGCTGACTGTGTTCAGGGGTGGCAGGGACCGCCCTGCCTGCCTGACAGCTGTCCTCCTGGCCTGATATGCTGGAGCTGGAGCTGAGTTGCACTGCTGACGTTCCTAGGTGACCCACTGCCTGACTGCCAAAGTGCTGCTGGCTGGGCTGAGCTGGCTGCACCAGGTGCTGGGGCAGGCCAGAGGGAGCGGCCTGCGCCTGATCCTCCCTGGCTGCCAGTGGCTGGGCGCTGGGCACATCCCTGACTGTGAACAGCAACACGCAAGCAAGCACGCTGCCGGGCAGGGCCAGGCTCCACAGGAGCTGGCGCCAAGGCGATGAGTCGCCTGCCCCTTGCACAGCAGCCCATGCCCATGCAAGCGCACCGCTGGCTACCGCTGGCACTGGGCTGGGCCCCACTCCCCCAGCTGATGTCCCAGCAGAGCTTGCGCTGTCAGCCGCTGCCAGCAGGGCGGCCGGGATACTTGCCCCCGTGACGAAGTCTGCTGTGTGTTGCTTAGTGAGGCTGGTGGCCAGGGCGGCAGCCTGCAGGCCACCCAGCCCTACATGCTGCACCTCGTCCAGCAGCGCATGCAAGTGGGTGACTGACCAGTGGAACGCCTGCTGCAGGCTGGCACCAGACCCCTGGCTGTGCAGCAACTCAGCGTAGGCGGCAGCGTCGGGGAGGTGGGAGGGCATGGCTGGGTCCGGTAAGCTGCCCAGGGTGGGCAGAAGAGGTGCAGGGGTTGCAGGTGAGTGCAGGGGCGGGAGCAGCAGGGGCGGCCGGGCGCTGCCACTGCCTGTCACCAGGTAGTACATCAGGCCTCGCCCCAGGTACAGGCCTGTGTTGTACAGCGACAGCGCGCTGGCTTTGCTGCGTGGGTATAGGTCCTGCACCATGCTGAAGCCGACCACATTCTGCACAAGAAGCAAGCGGGGGCAGGCATGGCAGGAGGCTCAAGAGTGTGCACACTCTTGCTGGCCTAGTCAGATGCAGGCAGCAGTCAAGCAAGGGGCCTCCTAGTCCTGGTGAGATGGGCGGGAGTAGAGCTGGCCATGCCATGCCTCGTCATTGAGGCTTGTATTGAGCTGCACCCCTGGCAGCAAGATGGCAGGCCCCTTGCGCAACCCACCTTACATGCTTGCCTGTGTATCCAACAGCTTACAGCAGCTCATCAGCACCGCACTCGAGCCACAACCCGGCACACACCACAGCACAGCACAGGCCATGCAAGACATGTCAAGGTACTGGTCTGTGGGTATCCAGTCCACACTACCACACAGTTTTGCAACACGTCACTACATGTGTCAAGACATGTCAAGGTGTTGGTCTGTAGTATCCTCCCTCCGCTACCACACAGTTTCACCCTCCACTACAACATGTAGAGATATGCCAGAACCAAGAGTGGGCTGGCAGCTGACCTGGGTGCTCTGGGCCACAGCCAGCCCCAGCCTTGACGCCAGAAGGCCCTGGAAGTCGGCTGCGTGGCTGCCTGCAGCTAGAATCACACTCCAGGCCGCGGTGGCCAGCCCCAGTAGCTGCGGCCGGCTGCGAATCCTGCAGTGCACCCACATTCATGATTGTGTGAGCGCGAGCCAGCCACTGTGGTACAGGCACAAGGACACAGGTACACAGTGCAGGCAAGCGCAAGCATGTGGCGTGATGATTGAGGTTCAGCCAGACATACAGCGTACCTGTCTGCCAACAGCCCAGCAGGCACCAGTGCGAGAGCATAGAAGTACGAGTACCCTGCAGAGCCAAAGGCGCACATGCAAAGGTATGGGTAGGCCTATCGCTGGCATCCTCAGCACAATTGATATGCTCTCCCACCATCTTACCGCTGCTCAACAGCGCGCCTTGCTTGTCGTCAAGAGCCAGGTCAGCAGCTACGCTTGGGAGCATGGTAGGGAGTGCAGCGGCTGTGATGGACTGAATTAAGGAAGCAAAGAACAACACATGAGCCCCATGTCTTGCACTGGTAGATCTGGCAGTGGACTTGAACAACCATTCAACGATGTCACTCAATGGCAAGCTCACGTGGTTTTTACATCAAGCATGGTCATGAACAATACAGAAGCTGTAGTATCTTCCCTACCTGGTGGGCATATGTAAAGAAGAGGGCTGCCAGGGCCCAGGCCCTCCACATGTTGGAGCCTTCGAGCCCTGTGACACCGTTGATGTTCGACGGTGTCCCTCTGATTGATACTTTTGACTGCGGTTCTTCGCGCTGGCAGGCAGGGAGGGGCCGTAAGCGCGCAGCTTGCACCAACTGCCCTGAGCTGTTGATTTGATTCTTCTTGGCCCTGAAGCAGGTACGGAGACGGTGGACATAGCGAACGGGAGAGCGAAGCTTCTGTTGACTTGTGGCCGACGTCGAAGCAATAATAAGCATCTAAGCATCAAGTGGGCTGGGCTGTGTTGAGCCGTAGCCTATTAGATGACTAGACCGTCAGGCACGTCATGGCCGGCACTAACCGCCAGAAACTACCACCTCATGTCTTGTTTCGCCCAGTATGCAACTGGTGTACTTGCTCTGGCCCCTGCTTGTCACCCGATGCTAGTTGATCAGCCTGACTAACCTAGGGCATTCAAAGGGTCACTTTCCTGCATATGTGTAGGGAGCGTCCGGATCCGTGTAACGTTACATGTTACATTGTTATGTTATGTTACATGTTATGTAACATGCCTTCGGGCCTCCAACCGGGTTGGGTGACAGGTACATCAGATACTACCTACCTACATATATGCATGTCGCCGACTTGTCGTTACATTGCATGGGAGAGGACCAAGCACGGGGACCAGCAGGTCCCTCACCAGCCTGCAACGGCAGAATCAGGTCCCCTCACTAGGGGTGGTGTTTTGTCTGTATGGAGTTATGCTCCCATGCTCATGGCAATGGCACGGGGACCAGCACACAGCCTCTAGCACCACAGCCACACTACAGCCTTCACTAGCACCACAGCCTCTAGCACCGGGACCAGCACAGCTCCTGCTCCTCCTTTCCCTACGACCCTTCTCTCCTCAACCTGTGCACACAGTCCATTAGTAACAGTCTATGTAGTCGTCACAAGCACCTGATGGTGCTGCCACGCACACAGAAGCCATAACAAAGATGAATCCAAACACTATTTCCAGTGATGTACTTAAAGTGCCCTGTCAAATGACCTGATCTCTGAAAACAACCCACACATCATCTGAGGGAGAAAGAGGCCCTTGCTAAGAGGCAGCGCTTCACCGGACAAACACAGTAAAGCTCTAAGCCACTGCGCGGAGCCTAGAAACAGAAGTCACACCTAGGACACAATGCGCTGAACCTAGCATACCTTGCTTCAACACCATCATTTGGCAGAAAAGAAAAAGGCCAGTGTGCACATGGTGATGACATAGGTTGCTACTGCAGTTGGTCTGGGAACCATGCCGCTGACCTCACCAACCGCCTCACGCTGCGTCCTTCTTTCATAGCTGCGAAGCATGTCCAGATGTGCCTTCTGCTCAGGCAGAAGAGCCGACGCGACCACCCCTGCAGCCAGACCTTCCCCCTGTTGCTGCTGGTGCTGCTGCTGCTGTAGTGTTTGTGGACACATACCCTGTCCATCGAACGTCTGCCCAAGCCTTGCTGCAGGACCTGCCTCCCACAGCCCAGCAGGGTCGGGTGCCTCACTCCTCTCCCTCATTTCCCAACCGACAGCAGCTGGCTGGCTCCCCCTGCTGGTCCCGTTAGGCAGCTGGGCAGCTAGGCTAGAGGCGGCAGCAGCAGCAGCAGCTGCAGTGCTTGTCTGAGGCGGTGAGAGCCCCTCATGTACCTCCACACACTCCATGCAGAGCTCGTCAGGGTCTGATGCCTCCGTGTCATCCAGCGGAGTGCTGCCACCGCTGTGGGTGCTGCCTGGCTGCTGCTGTGCACTGCCTAGCGGCTGCCGTGTGCTGCCTGTCTGCTGCTGTCTGCTGCTGGCCAGGTGGGCCTGGAGCCACAGCCAGCGCAGGCAGCTGAAGGCAGAGGAGGCCAGCAGGTACACGGAGGCGGCCCAGGCCAGGCTCAGCAGGGAGGGGAGGGCAGGCCTGGGGGTAGGGCAGGGCAAGGCAGGGGCTAGGGGTCGACAGGGCAGAGGTCTCATACGAATTCAATGGCCAAGGGCCAGGGGCGGGCCAGGGGCGGGCCAGGGGCAGGCCAGGGGCGGGCCAGGGGCGGGCCAGGGCAGAGCCTTGCTGACTGTGACTGTGATTGCAATGGCCAGGGCTGGAGGCAGCAGCGTGGATAGCCTTGCCCAGAGGCCGAGCCTTGGGCATCCCGTATGGGGCAGATAGGCGTTAGGGCTCATGCACTCTTGGTCAGGCCTTCTTCAGGGTGCAGGCCATGCTTGGCTGTGATAATGGCCTGCTGCAGGCATCAGGCTGTCGCTTGGCTGTGATCGTGACTGACACAACAGCAGGCCCATGTCTGTAGGCACCCCACCAGGCAACACACTTCAATGAAATAGAATGGAAAGTGCATGAGGAGCCCTTTGAGAGACTAAGGTAAGAAGCCTCATGGAGAGCTCGACAGCTGTAACCACCCACTGCTTCTTCTGCTGGTGCTGGTGCTGACTCTGCTGGTACTGGTCTTCATGATGCCATGACCAGGAGCCGGCAGGGTGCCATGGCATCATGAACCTCATCACCAGGTGCACCAGGTGCAGCCACCCTGACCGCTGAAGAGCACGGCAGCAACCCAGAGCCCGCCACCCCCCCACCCCACCCCCACCCCCACCCCACCACCACCACCCCCGCCCCACCCTACCATCAGCCACCAGCAGTGAAGGCTGGACTCACAGGCAGCCCTCTCACACCACTGAGTGAGGGCAATGACTCACCAGCCCCGCCGGCCCAGCCTCCCGTTTGGTCTCCCTGGTCCTGACCCGCTGGAGCCAGGACGGTTAGGTCGACCCCCACCGCTGCCGTATCCGCCGCTGCCGTTCACACCACTGCCGCTGCCAGCGCCACGGTTGAAGAAGTTGGAGTCTCCTGAGGAGCAGCATTGGGTGTCCCAAGGCAATGGCTGGACACAGCATAGCCCATGGCATGGGGTGCAGGGGTGCCTCCTGGTTGGGTGGGCGGTTAGGATGCTGCACCACCCACACCCACCACTGGGAATGGAGAGGAGGACTTGCTGATACTGGCTGCCTGTGGAGGGAGGGGCGATGACAACAGGCTCGACCACCTAGGCACCAAGCACAAAGCACGAAACACAATGTACAAGCAAGCACACAGAAAGCACGATGCAAAGGGCTATACCTGGGCAATAAGAACAGAGCAAGCCGAGGTGCTCAAGGCGCTGGAGCTGCCAGCTTCCCAGCTACCCTGGCTGGAGGAGAGAGTTCAGATGGACGTAGGCCTACATTTGCTGAGAAGGCCGCAGCGTGGGGCTAGGGCTGTCTGGCTCAGCAACAGCAGCAGCCTGCTGAGGCACAGTAGTGTGTGCCCCTTCCCCTACAGCTGCCATCAGCTCGCAGCAGCTAGTGCATGCAGGTCATGCCAAACCTAGACCATAGCCCCTTCAGGGGTCAGGCAATGGTGTAGGTGGTACGCACTCATGTGCCATGTGCATGGGCCACACAGCCCCATAACACAGCCCCATAACCAAAGTTTGAGTGGGTTTTATTGGTATCTGTAATGGTTCCTAGGGATACGACTCAGATGAAGGCCCTAGTGAGGGACGAGGGCGCTGTCTGGGTTGGAGAAAGAAAGGGTGTGGGCCAGAGCAATGCGACGTAGCAGTATGGCGCCAGCTTGGGTCATCATGGCAACAGACAAGGCCACCATGGCAGCCCCTCACAGGCGCATAACGGACCCCACCGGCACGTCTTCAGCAGAACCAGGAACAGCAGCGCACACGCAAGCAGGGGCACGGATGCGCCCTGTCAGTGTCCCCAGCGGTCTTGCAACGCAGCGAGCGCGCGACAGATGCAACTGCATGCAAACGCTGTGTCTAATGCTAACACTATGCCGTCATCTATTGCATTCAAATCTACGTTTGCATTTGAATTCAATAACATCTTTCCAGCTTGTGCCCTGTTGGTTTTGGCTGCTGCCATGGTGGCCTTGTCTGTTGCCATGATGACCCAAGCTGGCGCCATGGTGTTGGGATGTTGTGATAGAACCCTTACTGCGAACCTTGCTATGTCGGTTGGGTGCCAAGGTCCTTGGCAAGGTCCTTGGCAAGGAAGCTTGATGGGCAGGAACCGCAAGCTTGTCCTATTGTAAAAAGCCAGGGTTTTATGGGTTGCGAGGTGAGTATGGAGCCCATGACAGCAGTGGGTTGTTTTGGATAGTAGACACCCCATGCACGTTCTGAGACACATGACTTGCACGGGACCCTGATGCAAATATTCGCCGGATCCTGCACTTGCTCGTTCAACAATGCAATGGCTAGGACGGCTTTGCGGATGAATCAAAGCCTGACCACGGATGCATCACTACAACTTGCACAGGGCACCTCACACAGGTGCCATTGTCAAGTCAACACCTAGTGGCGCAAGTCGCTACTAGCGACTCACTAGGCTGTTGGCATGATGGGTGCATGGATAGGTGATGGCTGCATGGATGTACCAGGCATGGATACCAAGCCCTCTCCACTTCATGCTAACAGCTTCAACTTCTGATTTCAACCGCGCCACGGTGCTCAAACTCAATATTCCCCAATCCCCATTGACCACCATGTCTGGCCAAGCACGGCTACTTTGCGAGCGCAGGCGCGTTCAATGGGTTCTCAGGAGCCTTCTGCCAACTCTGCACAGCACAAGATCATCAAGACATCAGACAAGCTGCCACATTGCGTGACAAGGGTCCAGGACAAGCAAGCTGCTTTCACAGGTTGATGAACATGCCTCATCCAGCGCCTGCCTCCTGCCTCATAAACAAGGGTCCAGGACAAGCACACAAGAGGTGGCACTACACCATGCCCACTACCTCCCCAGCTGTGAACGGCATTGCTGCATGACCTAGTGACAATTATGCAGGGCCTAGTGACAGACTTGTGACAACTGGTGGAGCTAAACCATGTGTAAAAAAGTTGGTTGTTTACATGGTCACACCTCATCACTCTACCGCATGGTGTCTGGCGCATGCCACCCACCTTCCACAACATATCCTTGTACTGAGACATCTTAAGACCAGGCTTGTCTTGCTTCAGGATGGGTAGCTGCCGCTCCTCATACGCCTTCCATGCAGCCTTCATCCGCCTGCACTCGTCAGCACAACACTAGCTGCACTGCATTGCAGGGGGGCATCAGCTAGGGCACGGCAGGCAGGCCGGGGTGTGCCATCCCAACAGGGGTGACCTGGGCTGCTCCTGCTGCTGCTAAGGTGCTCGTGCTTCCAAGCTGTTGCTGCTGCTGCTGCCGCCCCGCTGCTGCTGCCGCTGCTGCTCGCTGCTGCTGCTGCCCCTGCTACTGCCCTGCTGCTGCTGCCGCCGCCCCGCTGCTGCTGCCGCTGCTGCCCGCTGCTGCTCGCTGCTGCTGCTGCCCCTGATGCTGCCCTGCTGCTGCTGCCGACCTGCTGCTGCCGACCTGCTGCTGCTGCTCCTGCTGCTGCTGCTGCTGCTGCTGCTGCTGCTGCCGCTCACTTCTCAGGGTGCTTGTCCCCCTCCGGCTCCTGGACAGTCAGGGCAGCCAGCGCCCCCTCCACGCTGCGTGCTGCCACCACCCCTTCCAAGGCCCGGTTGATGTTCTCACCCACGATGGCCTTGGTGTAGGTTGCCTCGTCAAGCTGCGGACCCACAACAGGCACACAGCAGAGCGCAGCAGGCGTCAGTGGCACAGCTTCAGAGAGGGTCGTCCCGAGTTCCAGCAGTGACAGCACCAGCGGTGGTAGCTGTATGGGCGGGCTGGCAGGAGGGTCAGGGCCGCGTCCAGAAGTGGATTAGGGGCACGGCTGGCAGGGGAGTGTAGGGTGGGGCGGTGCAAGGCCGTTTTCCCACCTCTCGTTTAGCAGCCATGGCCCGCTCCTGCGCCTCCTCCTCCCTTAGCCGCTCATCCAGCTCCCTCTGTTTCTCCAGCTGGTGCTTGGTCATCTTGGACACACCTGCATGAACCACGACACATGAGCCAGCAGCCATTCAGCACCTCACGCACTGAGGAACCCATACCTTCATGTCACCACCACCACCACCAGCACACAGCTGCAGATGTGCCGCATCTGCCACTAGCCGTCTAGTGCTTCACCCACTTGCGGCCACCCACTTGACCAGCCTGACTTGCCAGTCCACCCAGCTGATGACTGGACACAGGGAGAGTACCAACATCACCATCACCGCAACCGCCAGTACTGTCATGCTGCCACCGGTGTGCAGCATAGCTGGTGTGTAGCATGCTGCCGTCTGCCCCAGCATGCCCACACGCCACCGCAGAAGTCACACGGGCAGGGATGTGTCAGCGGGCTTCCTGCTGCTGCCAGGCCTGCCAGCTATGCTCCTGAGCACATGGCGTGTGCGGCTGCTGCTGCAGGTGCTGGCAGCAAAAGGTTGCCCCTCAGCAACAAATAAAAGGCTTGTGGCTACAGCTACTGGCCTCCCTGATACTGGGTCCTACTGCAGACCCGCCCACCCACCCACCCACCCGCCCGCCCGCCCGCCCGCCCGCCCGCCCGCCCGCCCGCCCGCCCGCCCGCCCGCCCGCCCGCCCGCCCGCCCGCCCGCCCGCCCTAACTATTGGCCTGCCCGCTTGCCTGCCCTCTCACCTGCCCAGCTGCCTGCTTGTCTGCTCGTTCACTAGGTCACCTAGTGATTCATGGCAAGGACCCACCCCTCCTGTCCCACCCCTAGCACATCACCTCGCCTTGCATGCTACGTGATCATAATCAGAACCCTGTTGCTCCTGCATCTGCTGCTGCCAGTGTCCTGCTGTTCCTGGTGTTGTTGCTTCTTCCTCCTCTCCTTCCTCTTCTTCTTCTTCTCCTGCTGCTGCTACTGCTGCTGCTGCTGCTGCTGCTGCTGCTGTCACCACTGCTGCTGCTCTTGTCCATCTTCCCGCCGCACAACTACAGCTCTGCGCACCTGCCACCGTGGCCTTGGCCTTAGTGGCAGTGAGTGCCGCCTCCTCCGCCTCAGCCAGGCGCTTCAGCTCAGCCCTCTTAGCCGCAGCCTCCTGGCGCTTGCGCTCCTCCTCCTCACGCTTGGCCCCTGCCTTGCCCTTGTCGCCTGCAACACACCACCACCCAGCCCACAAACAACGCACAACAAGCTCATCCAATGGCCAGGACCAACCCTGTTGTTTCCTCAGCTGCCAATGCTGCCCGTCGGCATTGCAATCACTGCCCTCCTGTGTCCTGCAAGTGCCATAGTGGCAAAGGCCAGCAGCATCTGGAAGACCACCTGGCAGCTGTCTGACCCACCGCCTGTACCCAGCAGGTCAGCAGCACGGCTCCAGCCACACTCCACATGCTCAGCATGCAAGGCAGTAAGCCCTCGTGGTCCTGTCCTTGTCACCAGCCCACACAACCATTGACTACTCCTAATCCCTGCCAGTGTAGGGCGCAGGCTGCAGTCGCAGCCTGGCGCACTGCATGCACACAGCAGGCTGGCAGCAAGGCTTCCCCTCCAGGCCCATCAGGAGGGAAGCCACTGCATCAGCCGCCAGGCTGTGAGCCCACTTGGTCCTGCCCTTGCCACTCAAATCGCAAAGCACTCCTAGGCTGAGGTCAGGCAGCTGAGCTAGGGCCAAGTCCTTACATTGCATTTTTGACTATGGCTGCAAAACCCCAGCTGCAGTGCATGCGGTTGTAGTGCACTTCGGCTGTTGGCTCATGCTATAACCATCCATGTTTGGCATCATTGGCTCAAGCTGTCACCATGCGCTGCGCCACGCAGTCCATAAGGTCGTGCTACTGGGGACACAGTGGCGTCAGCATGCCATGCTGGGAAGTGGACAGCTTCAACAGCCCTGGCACACCCTGCAGCTGCCGCAGCCCTGTGCATTGACCATCATCCCCACCTTCCCCAGCTGACTTCCAGTACGCATCCTCTGCGTCCTTGGCTGCCTTCTCCTGTGCCGCTGTCTTCTTGGCTGCATCCCGCTCCCTAGCAGACTCGACCTTTTCGTTCACCTATTGCCAAGGCAGGGAAAGCTTTCAGGCACAGAGGAACTGGCAGGCTGGTGTATGCTGGTGGAGGCTGCAGGGCAGCGTGAAGAGCCTGCAGGGCTGCCTGGGACTAGTAAGAACATGACACTCGGGTTGACACACTTGGCTGCACCAGACAGGAGAAGACTGCAGATCAAACAAAAGGTCAACCATGACTCCCCGGAAAGAGGCATCATTCCATGATTCTCCGGGAAACCCAAGTTGCTTGAACAGGTCACAGCTGTCTCAATGCACATCGCGCAGTGGCTTGAAAGAAGCGGAAGGGCACCACCGGCTGCTGTGCCCAGCCTGGAGCCAGCAGCGTGATTAGCCAGTGCGGGGCATGATGGGGAGCCCGGTAGTGGCACCACGCAAGCCCCCACAGCCCCCATACAGCAGCCAGGCAGCCACACAGCCTACAGCCTCAAGGCCTGGGCCCAGCACTCCCTCGCCAGTCAAGCGCAGCAAGCGCACCACGGCTGAGCAGGCAGCTGAGCCAACCCAGCCCACCAAGGGCACAGGCAAGGCCCAGCCAGGCAGGTGTCTGGACAGGGACTGCAATGCAGCGCATTGGGGAGAGCAAGTTGCGCCCACTAGAGCTGTGCTGGTGGCCAGAGCAGGCAGCTCTGCCAGCCAAGGGCGAGGAGTACCCTAGCCTGGGCTACAAGCGGCTGCGAGACTGCCTGCCCAAGATCCAGCCTACTGAGGCACAGTAGTGTGTGCCCTCCTTTGAGCTGTTTCCAGCTTAGACCAGTGCATGATTATCATGCCAACTCTAGACCATGGCCCTGTCAGTGGTCAGGCAATGGTGTAGGTGGTAGGCACTCATGCGCCATGTGCATGTGCATGTGAGTACTCCACGCAGCCCCTTGTAACCATTCAAGTGGTCTCGCTAGTGGTCCGCAGTGGTCCCTAGTGGTACGACTGAAATGGAGGCCCTAGTGAGAGACGAAGGGGCTGTGTGAAAAGCTGCAAGTAGGTTAGTGAGCAAGCTATTTAGTGAGCAAGCTATTTAGTGAGCAAGCTATGTAGTGAGCAAGGGGTGGACACAGGGCCTTGTGAGCAGAAAAACAGAGTGAGCAAGGGGTGGACACAGCCCAGTAAACTGAGGTCCTCGGAGCCCCTGTGGAAGTTTGTACAACTGTCGTCTACCTAATGCACTCAAGCCAGCCTCCACCCATGTCGACGACGAGGCTCGCGGCTCACGTCTGACAAGGCAGACACCACCAACAGATTCCGACACGGTGCAGGCACTCGCCTCATGAGGTACGAGCCTACTCCAGCACGCACCTTCTTTGGCATCGTCGTCCGGTCGCGGCTTCAGTACGTCATCAATAAACGATAGCTCACAGCGCGGCCGACGCAGGCACCGGCGTACCCTACTGGCGATGCAAGTGAAGAGTAGCCGTAATCACCAACTGACAATGCAACTGATTTGGAGGTGGCTGCTGCTGTCCTGCCCCATTGCCTTAAACCATCTTCCTAACGCATTGGCAAATGACCGGCGATGGGAAGCGCCGTGGTGGAGGTGGGGACCGCGGAGGAGGCCGTGGAGGCGGAAATAACAAGAAGGCTCGCTATACGCCGGTACGGCACATGCTACGAGGGAGCAGCCAGTAGCCCGGCAGTGATGGCCTCACCACCAAACTTCGTATCCAGACATGCAAGTTTCAGCATCTCAAAGCTGGCTCCGCATGGAGAGCTGCTGCTTGCTTGTTTGCCTGCAGCATGTTGGGTCGGGTCAAGCCCTGCCCTCTGGCAGCCGAGGCCTCCTCGTCACTTGCGACAACGGTTGGGAAGACAGGACTGCTGATGATGTTAGAGCCCTGGTCGAGGAGGTGGGGGACCACACACTTGAGAGCTGGCACATCAGCACCTCCCTCAACAGCCCGCATCGGCAGAAACGGCATTGGCTTGTAAAACGTATGCTCCCATGCACACGCCATGGGCGCCTTCCACCTACACCATTGTCTGACCCCTGTTACATGGCTGTAGCCTAGATTGGGCATGACAAACATGCACTAATGTAAGCTGATGACAGCTAAAGGGTCATGGGTGGCTGGTCTCGCACCCGCTTGTGGCCCTTGGCAGGCAAATCATGCAGATCAGCCCATGAGCACAGCTCCAGTGGGCGCCACTTGCTCTCCTCAGTGCGCTGCATGTTCAGCCCCGCATTGCAGTCCCTATCTACCCACCTTCCTGGCTGCAGACCTGCTTTGGCTATGGCTTAGCCTTCGCCCTGGCCTGTGCCCTTGGTGGGCTGGGTTGGCTCAGCTGCCTGCTCGACCTTAGTGCGCTTGCTGCGCTTGGCTGGTGTGGGAGTTCTGGGCCCGTGTGGCCTTCTGCCTGTGTGGCTGGCTGGCTGGGTGTGGCAGGGTGGGGGATGGTGTGGTGCCACTACTGGGCACCCCATCATGCCTTGCACTGGCTGGTCACGCTGCTGGCTCCAGGCTGGGCGCAGCAGACACTGGTGCACCTGCCCTGCTGGGGGCTTCCAGCCCGCAGGCCCGGCATTTGCTTACCCAGATCTCACAGGGCTGCTGGCCATTCACTGCTGAGCTGACCCGGCTGGTGCTAAATCCATCCATTAGCACCACCCTGCCCTGCTGGTCTGTGCCCCTGAGCCTGCATCAGGCCCTCAGCAGGACCTCAGCACTCAACTGATTCTGTGCAAATGGACTGTGGACGCGGACATGGATTACATGGACTGTGAACATCTCATTACCTCCACCATGCTCATGAGCCAGTCAAGCCTGAACTCAGCATGGCCAAGGTCTAGCATCTGGGACTGTTGTGTCAAAGTCAAGCAGCTGCCCTCCCTGCTCTTCCTTTTCCTCACTGCTGCTTGCAAAGATGACCTGTTATCTTCCCTAGCATCCATTAGTATGTCCCCCCTCCTCCCCAACATACATGTGTTTGGCAAATGGTCCCCGGGCTCAAAATCAATTGTTAATCAAATCCTGAATTAAGATGCTGGTGTCGTATCAAGTGATTGAGGCACATCAACAGGATGCATTAAGACCACCACATGCAGCAGGCCCTCGGCACCGCGTCAGAACCCCAACCTCCCCTGGTGCCAATGCCAGCTGCTCTCAATGGGCTTGGCAGGATAAGGATGGTGAGGGAGCGTGCGTAGCACACACATGCTACCTGACACTATCTGTCAGTCATTGCGCCGCAAGGTGCTGTGCTGTGAGACGTTGTTGGCTTTGGGACTTCCTCCAGTGGAGCGCTGCCACTGCTGGTAGTGCTGCCTGGATGCCGCTGAGCGCAAAGCTGCCACATCACTTCACCTCGCCCCGTCGCCTGCCACAGCTCGGGTCAGCTGGAGGTCGTAGTTGTGTTCCTGCATGATCACCCCTAAGCTCTGACAGCCCCATCCATGAAGCTGATTTGGAGACATCGCCACCCTCGCCAGGAATGCAAGCACACTGGTGCAGGTCCATCCACCCCATGCTAGCCTGCCCATACACATACCTTCCCAATGGCCACTGCCCTGCATGTCGGCCTCAGCCAGCTTCCTGCCCCTCACTGCCTGCCTGGTCCTCATTGGCTTGGCCTGCCTGCCTGGTTGGTTGGCTCATCACAGCACTATGACAAGCTGGTCAAGGCCCAAGGCCTGGGCGTCAGCGACAGTGCAGCGGCTGAGGCGTCCACAGGAGATGCAGCAGCAGGTGGCGCTGGGGAGGGGAGCAAGGACATCAGTGCCCTGATTGCAGAGGAGGTGGCTGAGTTGAAGGACAAGCGCAAGCGACGCTTCCAGGTGCACAGGGACAAGGGAAGGGGAAGGGGCTGGGGCAGAAAGCAACAGATGAGGTCAGGGAACAAGGGGAGGGCGGAGGGGAGGTAGAATTAGAGGAAGCAGGGAATGGGCCTTGGTAAGGCTGTCACATCTCCCCCTCCATACACTACCAATGTTGTCAACAGTGAGTGTACCCTCACCCTGCCTTGCGCTGCCTTCACCTGCCATGCCCTACCCTACCCTGCCCTGACTCGACCCTACCCTACCCGACCTACCTGACCTTTGCCCTGCCTTGCGCCGCAGAGCCATGACACAGGTGTGCGTGGCTGCGTGTACATCATCTTTCCCGCCAGCCCGCCCCTGCCTGGCCCCATCGAGGTGGCCATCTCCCTGTGTGAGGAGGCAGCTGCCAGGAAGGTGCTGCGGGCCCGGCACGCCAACCGGCTGCTGCCCATCACCCACATCAGCTTTGCAGGCCTGGATGAGATCAAGGTCATGGCGCCCAAGATGCTGGCGCCAGCCTTTCCCTCAGGTCAGGCCTTGGGTGGCCAGCGCAGGGCACAGGCCAAGCCAAGGCAGGGCAGGGCAGGCAGGGCAGGGCGGCCTGTGTGCAGCCAGCCAGCCTCCCACCTCCCTCGGCTGACCTCAGGGGTGGTTGGTGCTAATGATGTGCATGTCTGTATGGCCTTGCCTGGACATGTAGGTGAGGGGGCGCAGCAGATCCTGTATGCAGTGGAGTATGAGCACCGCAACGCGGAGAAGCTGGAGCGCATGGACGTGATCAACGCGTTTGTGAACGCCATCGCGACGCCACCCCACAAGGTATTGCGGCCGTGTCAATATGGCGCCTGCCCCTGTGGCTGCCTCTCGCAATGCCTACAGCCACTGCTGTACCTGCAAGGCGAGGGTGCTCAAGTCGCTTATGTGAGTTTCCCATGTGGGGTTGCGCCCATGTGAGTTTCCCATGTGAGTGTTCGCACATGCTTCCATGTCCTGTTCCCATGTCATGCTGGCTCCCCGCCCTGTGGCTGCTGCAGGTAAACCTGAGCGCCCCCGCCCTCACCGTGTTGGTCCAGAGGGTGAGGAACGCCTGCGGGGCATCAGTGCTGCCCAAGTACCGTGAACTGCACAAGTTCAACCTGCGCAAGTGCGCTGAGGTAGGTGCCTCCACTCTGTGTGTGTGTTTAGGCATACTTAGGGAGGGTGGGAGGAGGGGCGAGCGGCAGGGTGGGCACGAGGGTGGGCAGGAGGGTGGGCAGAAGGGTGGGCAGGAGGGTGGGCAGGAGGGTGGGCAGGAGGGTGGGCACGAGGGTGGGCACGAGGGTGGGCAGGACGACATGGGATCAGGGGTGGTGAAGGTGAAGGGGGAGGGGGGAGTGGAGGGGGAGGGTGATGGGGTAAGGGTGTGGGATGGTTGGGGGGTAGTGTGTGATGGCAACTTGCGGGCCGGTTGCCAGTAGCGAGCCCCATAAGGCTTGCAGCCAGTAGTGTGTCATGATGCGGGCTGGAGCCACGCAAGCCCCACGGCCTCAAACACAGGCAGCACTGAATGCTGACCAACCCGGTTTTTACATGGGGTGCAGGTGCCAGAGGAAGGGGAGGAGGGCGACCAGGCAGCTGCCAAAGCCAAAGCCAAGAGCAGCAAAAGCACCAAACCAGCAGCAACATCATCAGCAGCAACAACAGCAGGAGCAGCAGCAGCACCTACGACTGGCAGTGATCCTACCTCAGCAGGTGCAGCAGCAGCTGAGGCCGCAGTCGAGGCCGGGAGCGCCCCTGAGGGCGCCTCAGCCCAGCCCAGCAGCCAGGGACCCTCACCCCAGGTGGTGGCCGAAGCAGGGAGTGGTGCAGGGGCTGCAGCTGAGAGCAAGGTGGAGACGGGAGAGGGAGCTGCAGCAGTCCCAGCCCTAGACCCCGTGCCTGATCAGGCCACAGGGGCGGCAGCAGCAGAGGCAGGCGGGGAAGCTGAGGGGCCAGCGCAGGCTGGGGCTACAGCAGGGGGGGACACGGAGACTGCGAGACAGGCAGGGGCGGAGGCCACAGGCACAGCTTGAGGCCTTTGTGTTGGCCCCTAAACCTGACCCTGACCCTGACCCTGACCCTGACCCTGACCCTGACCCTGACCCTGACCCTGACCCTGACCCTGACCCTGACCCTGACCCTGACCCTGCAGTGTCTACTGTCAGTGCTGGTGCTGCAGCTGAGAGTTTGCAGTGCCGTATAGGGGAGCTGTGTGGCGCTTGGTGGATGTGTTTAAGGATGCATGAGGTGCATGGTGCATGGGGCCTGAGTTTGGCAGTCTTGGGAAGGTGCGAGTCCTGGGCGGCAGGCAGCCGGCCCTCACTGGGAGATGGCAGCGACAGGCAGGAAGGCCCGCTGCTTGCTAAACAAGGAGCAACACAGCGAGAGACGGCTGCTCAGTCGGCTGGGGCTGCCCCTTCCATTAAATGCAGCTGCTCCTACTGTTTGGTACTTGTTGGCGTGCATCACTGAGCCAGCCAGCTCCTGTTACCTTAGGCCGGGACTGCCCAGCTGAACTCAGGCGAGAGCTGCTCAGTTGGCTGGGGCTGTTACCCTGTTACACTGTAACACCATGTTTGTTGACACTGCACTGCTGGAAAGTGGGGCAGCAGACTGCAGATCAGATCCATTCAGACAAAACACCACCCCTGTTGAAGGGACCTGGTATGCCTCTGCGTGGTACTTGTTGCCCGCTGGGTTGGTGAGGGGCATAACAGCACCTACAGCTAGGCACACCCCACCCCACCCCACACCCCACCCACACCCCACCCCACACTGATTCGAAGAATCAACGCCAAACGGAAGGGCAACGCCAAGCAAAAGCAGGGCACGGCAAAGAAATCGAAAGGGTCCGTCGCCTGCTCCAACCGTGTCCCAAGCTCCACGCTGTGTCACCACCCGTCGCTCCTGTTGGTGCCATCGCGACTTCTCGTCCGCCTCAATGAAAGCAACGGTAAGTAGGTAAGGAGCGGTTACAAGTTTTAATCCCTACAGCCCTCATGCAACACCAAAATAAAGCATGAGTTGTAATCATACACAGGCTGCGAGATCGCTGTTGTAAAGGCTACTGACAGTGAGCCTAATGCCCACTTCAGCTCAGCCTTCTGGTGTGTGTGCCTCCAGGCTACTACTAGCAAGAGCTCTACCCTACTCTATAGCTCTTACTCACACACATCCCCTTCGTGAGGGGTTTGGTATCTTGGTTTCTTGGATTGTCTTGCTGTAGCTGGCTATCGCCGCCACTTGCGCCGCCACTTACGCAGCAGGGCCTTGTCACGCAAGTACACCCACTCCTGGCCTGGCCGGCCTGGCTTTGGCATGGCTGGGCGGCCGTCCCAGTAGCACAGCTCGGTGGGGCGTGGGCCTGGGCCGACTGCACAGCGGCGGATGTTCAGCGCGGCTGAGACGTCCCGGTCGTAGAACCTGCACATGGTGTGGGAAATGCATTGAGTCAAGTCATGTGCCATGTCATGTGTCCCCTCATGTGGGATATGTTGCAGCCATGTACATGTGCATTGTCTGGTCATTGCTTACCTGATGTTGTAGCTTGTTGAGCTCATCAAGCCCCTGACTTGGGAACGCTTCGCCTCGCTGTACACTGGCCGCAGCCACCTGCATGGACACATGGGGCAATGCACATTTGTAAGATTTTTCCTTACCTTCCCAATCTTGACCCTACCAAGCCGCCTTCACTCCACCACCTCCAAGCACTACCCTGGCCCTCCCCCACTGACCCTCTCACCTGAAGGACTCAGGCGGCTGCCCAGGAGCGGTTACAATGAGGCTGCCGACAGTTAGGTACCCCAGTCCCGGCCTTGAAAACAACCCCACCGTGCCCTGCCGTGGACCAAGTCAATTGTCCCGAGGCTTCCTCCACTGCCAGGGCTCTGATCAAGATGTCTCTCCCAGGCTGGGCTTTAGGCAGGGCAGCATGGCCTGTTCAGCTGCTGATCGTTGACCTTACAACTGGCACCCCTGATGGTTACCCATGCGGTCTGGGATCTTTACGTTTTGGTTAGGTCCAGCTGTTGATAGCTTCAATAGATGGTGAACATGGTGATGGCGAAGATCAATGTGCATCGGCACGGCATCAGTGCAACTGCCATGCACCATTGCGCTGTGACCAAAGCCCATATGATGGACCTCCCAAGTTTGTAGCGTGGTCTAGGATCATACACCCAACATCTGGCACAACCCATGCAGCTGGCTGGTAAAGTATCAGCATCCAGGCGCCCCCACATCAGCCCCCACGCCCTCCCCCACAGCCCCCCACAGCCAGGCAGCAACACAGGCAGCAGCCTTAGGGTCTGAGCCCAGCACTCTTCCGCTAGCCAAGCGCACAATGGCTGAGCAGGCAGCAGTGACCACCCAGCCCATCAAGGGCAAAAGCAAAGCCAAGATCGCAAGGCTGCCAAAGCCTGACTCCACAGCCAGGCAGGTGGCTAGACAGGGACTGCAATGCAGCTTTGAACATGCAGTGCATTGGGGAGAGCAAGCGGCGCCCGCTGGTGCTGCGCTGGCGGCCAGAGCAGGCGGCTTTCCCAGCCAAGGGCAAGGTATACCCTGGGTAGCTGGGCTACAAGCGGCTGCACGACCGCCCGCCCAAGACCCAGCCTGCCGTGGCACAGTAGTGTGTCCCCCTTGACCTGTCACGAGCTTACATCAGTGCATGTTTGTCATGCCCACTCTAGGCAATATCCCTGTCGCAGGGGTCAGGCACCATTGTAGGTGGAAGGCGCCCATGCCATGTATGTGGGAACCTAAGTCTTCACAGACAAAACACTGCCCCTAGTGAGGGGACCTGGGTCAGCCGTTGCATGGTGCTTGTTGCCTGCTGGGCTGATGAGGGAACTGGGCTAGGAGTGGGTGGGAGTGTGGCTAGGGCCAGCTATGGCAATGGCTGGGGCAGCGGGCACTGAGGTCACGCTGGGCTGGGGTATCCCATTGGCGGACATCCCATAAGTGCGGACATCGAAGGCTGTGATGGGGACATGCTCAAAGCAAGCAAACATGCAGCATCAGCAGTTTGTGTTCAGGGGCAAATACGGCATCAAGCTGCCAGCTGAGCACATACCTCAATGTTGACCACACAGCAGAGCTCAGGCTTGGCATCATCACAAGCTGGTGAGGGGACCTGGTTTTGCCATTGCAGGCTGGTGAGGGAGGTGCTCTCAAGTGTGAGGTCCCCCACCTCCTCGACCAGGGCTCCAACATCATTAGCAGTCCTGTCTCATCAGATGGCTGCACCACACTGTTCATAATGTGCTTGGAGGCATCGCAAGTGAGCCATGCTTGCCCCGGCTTGCAAGCAAGCGATGCATGACCAGACGCAGCCTCAATGTTGTAGCATGACATGAGGATCCTGCCTCACACAGCAGCATCAACGGCCCAGGTTGGGAAGCTGGCAGGGGTGCCAAGGGGCCAGGGTGCAAGAGGGAAGGGCTTGGATGTTACACTTCCTGCACCCTCCTGCCTTGGGGCACAGCCACACCTCAACAGGCTCAGGTGTGATGTGTACACGTTGAATGTGGCATATGAGGGTCATTGGTCCTGAGATGGCACCGGGCAGCAAGCATGTGCATCCAGTGGTGGGGGAGCTGGCAGTAACTTACTGAGTAAGGCCAGGGTCGGCAGGGTAGGGGGGGGAGATGCATGAGGGGAGGGCCAGGAAAGATGTATGCGGCTGCCATGGAGGCCACCTGAGTGCGCTGCACAGCTTGTGGGACACAGCTGCTACTGCACAGACGTGTACAGTGAGTCGCAGTGTGACGGCCAGATATCAGCTTGGGGTTTCGATCAAAGCAACTGCCACAGCTCGTTCACCCGCAAGCACGAGTATAAGCGGGAGCAGCGAGCGCACACAACCATACGTTCACCGGCAAGCGATTTGCCGGTGCTAACTATAAACCGTCGGCGAAATCTTCTTATTGCGCGCCAGCCGCTGACGACGCCAACCAGCTGTCCATCCTCCGCCTCACCAGCCCTGCACACCAGCTGCGCCCCGATGGGTCCCACGATGCGCAAGCTCGCCACCCTCGCTGCTCTGCTGGCCTGCGTTGCGCTGATGGCCCAGCCTTCGACCGCTGAGGGTGAGTGGCAGGATGTGAGCCAGCCATTGCGTTGGTGAGCCAGAACCAACTGCGCCGCGCTGACTGTCTGGGCTACACTGCGCGCTAGCGTGCCCGCGATGCTGTGCTATACGTAGCCTCGCCGCGGCCGCCCTCACTGATTACCGCCACACCGCAGGTCCTAGGTTCCGAACCAACCGCCGTCAACTGGCCTGCACACCCGGCACCGCCGGCTGCCCTCCGTTCCCCACTGGGCCTCTACCACCTCCCTCCACATCGACTAGTACCAGCAACGGCAGCAGCAGTGGTAAGTGCCGAGACATTGTTGATTTCTTGACATCACTCTTGCCCCGTATCAGGTATTGTGATGTAGCTAGCTTGATAGAGGCACACTCAGCTTGTTGCCTACTACACCGCAGGCAGCACAACCACGACTTCCAATGCCGCAGCCGTCAGCCAGGCGGCTTCAGCAGCTGCCACTGCATGCGCCTCAGCTGTTGGCACCGCCATTGGTTCGGTGAGTGGCTGGGCCATGCTTGCTGTTAGCTGCCCTGTCATCAGTAGGCCATTAGAAACCCATCCCTTTGGGTCATTGCTGACTGTACAAACTGATCAAAAACCAGTTAACGCTCTGTTATTGCTTTTCTTGCTGCCTACAGACTTGCGGCCCTAATGGCGAAGTCAGCGCCCCGGCCAACACATTGACCTTTGCCATCGCCAATGCCGTTGCGGAGGCTGTTGTCAGAGTCAGCGTGACCGTGGTGGCTTCAGGTGAGCCAGAGATGGGAACGGAGGCTATGTATCCTGCACCCTGCCAACCTTGCACCGTACCTGCTTGCTCTGACCCTTGCCTACATTCCTTGCGCTGACCTATGCTGACCTGCCTAGCACTCACCACCTGACCTGCCCTATTCACCCCTGGCTGCAGCGGGCGGCTCCGGCTGTGGCATAGCGGGCGGCTCTGCCACCGCCATCGCCTCCACAGCTGCTCAGGCCATAGCCTCTGCCTTTGCCTATGCTACCAACGGCTGCCAGGAGGTGAGTGCACGTGCTCTCGTGCTGGACATCCATTTCATGGGATTGCTGTCAGGCGCCCTGCACCCCTTCAGTGCCCAGCATCCGTTGTTCTCCTTTACCAATCATCATAATCCTTGCGCGCTTGGCAGTCTTACCAACCATCCTACTCATTGCATGCTTGGCAGGCTCATGGTGCTTTCCAGACCTGCCAAAGTAGGTGTTACAGCAGCCTGCTTGCAGACCTTTCATCGTGTTGTCTCCATTCCTGCCTGCAGGCCTATAGCTACAGCCAGGCATCAGCCTACCAGACAAACATAGCCACCGCTGCCGCCTCCGCCGCAGTCAGCGCCTGTGCCTCGGGCAGTTCCGCTTTTGTCCAGACTGATGCTATTGCCGCAGCAGTGGCCCAGGTAGGCCGGGCCCAGACTAGCAGGCACTGGTAAGGGCATGCATGTTGTGGTCTGCACTCCAACCTTGTGTGTGCTTGCCTGCTGTGACCACAGTCCATTGCCGTCTCCATAGCAGACGCCCTGGCAGTAGTGAAGGGCCCATGCAACTGCCCAACCAATCCAGCACCTTCACCATCGCCCGCCCCCACCCCCGCCCCCGCCCCCGCCCCCGCCCCCGCCCCCGCCCCCGCCCCCGCCCCCGCCCCCGCCCCCGCCCCCGCCCCCGCCCCCGCCCCCGCCCCCGCCCCCGCCCCCGCCCCCGCCCCCGCCCCCGCCCCCGCCCCCGCCCCCGCCCCCGCCCCCGCCCCCGCCCCCGCCCCCGCCCCCGCCCCCGCCCCCGCCCCCGCCCCCGCCCCCGCCCCCGCCCCCGCCCCCGCCCCCGCCCCCGCCCCCGCCCCCGCCCCCGCCCCCGCCCCCGCCCCCGCCCCCGCCCCCGCCCCCGCCCCCGCCCCCGCCCCCGCCCCCGCCCCCGCCCCCGCCCCCGCCCCCGCCCCCGCCCCCGCCCCCGCCCCCGCCCCCGCCCCCGCCCCCGCCCCCGCCCCCGCCCCCGCCCCCGCCCCCGCCCCCGCCCCCGCCCCCGCCCCCGCCCCCGCCCCCGCCCCCGCCCCCGCCCCCGCCCCCGCCCCCGCCCCCGCCCCCGCCCCCGCCCCCGCCCCCGCCCCCGCCCCCGCCCCCGCCCCCGCCCCCGCCCCCGCCCCCGCCCCCGCCCCCGCCCCCGCCCCCGCCCCCGCCCCCGCCCCCGCCCCCGCGCCCGCGCCCGCGCCCGCGCCCGCGCCCGCGCCCGCGCCCGCGCCCGCGCTCCCCCCCAAGCCCGTGCCCGCGCTCCCCCCCAAGCCCGTGCCCGCGCTCCCCCCCAAGCCCGTGCCCGCGCTCCCCCCCAAGCCCGTGCCCGCGCTCCCCCCCAAGCCCGTGCCCGCGCTCCCCCCCAAGCCCGTGCCCGCGCTCCCCCCCAAGCCCGTGCCCGCGCTCCCCCCCAAGCCCGTGCCCGCGCTCCCCCCCAAGCCCGTGCCCGCGGTCCCCCCCAGGCCCGTGCCCGCACCCGCCCCCTCCCCATGTGGCTTTAGGGTCTGTGCTGCCCCATTGCCTTAGACCATCTTATTGCATTGGAGAGTGACCGGCGATGGGAAGCGCCGTGGTGGGGCAGGGGACTGGAGGAGGAAACAACAAGAAGCCGTCCCCCAAGCCATATGTGGTGATGGGATCCTGACTGCCAGCCACGACGCTGCACTGTGGATCATTTTGATCGACACATTGGCAGTTGCAACAGCCTGCTTGTCGCCCTACCTGCTGCCGCATTGAGCAAATAGTCGGTCCAATCTAGCTTTTCAGTTCGTCTACCCACGAACATTTTTGTGGTTCTGATGGTTGGGAGTTTGTCGAATGTTGTTGATGCTAACAATTGATGGGTGAGGTTTGCTTGCTCTTGTGCAATGGCAACGGCTATGTTGCTCTGATGATTCTGTGTTGCTGCTGTTGCTGCTGCTTGAGGTTGCTTGCCGCTACGTATTTGCTGCTTGTTGTTGAAGTGAGTCGTAGCAAAGTATTGGAGTATGGTGAAATTCTGTTGCATGGCCACTTGTAACCATGGGCTCAATGGCGAAGGACACATCCGTGCAGTCAGCTAGGGTTAGTCGGCCCCCACACCCTGCAACAGTAACAACAGCAACAAGAGCATGTTGTAGACGGGCTACATCCTTGCACCGGCTCAGCATCAGACTGCACGCTCCAGCACGAGGAGCCGAAGAAGGGGCTACAGCAAAAGCAATGGCAGCAAAAATCACAATTAGCACGGCCCTCACGCAAGATAAGGCCTAACGACACACTTGTGGAAAAGAGAGCACTCTATGTGTCACCTAAGGGTACGTTAATATTCATGTGAATGGCTCGCATAATTCATGGTGTTTTCAACGCACCAATCTTCGAGAACAAGTTCGAAGCTTGCAATGACTGATACTTTAGGACTCAACAGCTCCGTACAGCTGTGCAAGGCCATATTTGCATTGGCATCTGACGTTTTATATGACCAACCCAATACTGTATTGCAATACTAAGTAGCTCCGTACAGCCGTGCAAGGCCGAAAGCCATTGAGATTCACAAGACAACGTTGTCACAAGAAAAATGCGCCAAGTATCTGTCACTCAATACTGTATTTCTGTCCTTCAGTACTGTATCTGTCCAATATACCATGCACATGGTACCCATCCTCCCCCTCACCACAGGGTACCCTGCATTCCCCTCCACCTAGGGCATTGTTCACAATATTGCTTACATCTTTTTCTTCATGTTTATGTCATGCCTTCATATTTAACACAAGTCATCCATGCATCCTGCCTCA
>JASKMD010000153.1:34529-39529 GCA_030144725.1 Haematococcus lacustris | reverse complement strand
AGCAGCAGCAGCAGCAGCAGCAGCAGCAGCAGCAGCAGCAGCAGCAGCAGCAGCAGCAGCAGCAGCAGCAGCAGCAGCAGCAGCAGCAGCAGCAGCAGCAGCAGCAGCAGCAGCAGCAGCAGCAGCAGCAGCAGCAGCAGCAGCAGCAGCAGGTAGCAGCAGCAGCAGCAGCAGCAGCAGGTAGCAGCAGCAGCAGCAGCAGCAGCAGGTAGCAGCAGCAGCAGCAGCAGCAGGTAGCAGCAGCAGCAGCAGCAGCAGCAGGTAGCAGCAGCAGCAGCAGCAGCAGCAGCAGGTAGCAGCAGCAGCAGCAGCAGCAGCAGCAGGTAGCAGCAGCAGCAGCAGCAGCAGCAGCAGGTAGCAGCAGCAGCAGCAGCAGCAGCAGGTAGCAGCAGCAGCAGCAGCAGCAGCAGCAGCAGGTAGCAGCAGCAGCAGCAGCAGCAGCAGCAGCAGCAGGTAGCAGCAGCAGCAGCAGCAGCAGCAGGTAGCAGCAGCAGCAGCAGCAGCAGCAGGTAGCAGCAGCAGCAGCAGCAGCAGGTAGCAGCAGCAGCAGCAGCAGCAGCAGCAGGTAGCAGCAGCAGCAGCAGCAGCAGCAGCAGCAGCAGGTAGCAGCAGCAGCAGCAGCAGCAGCAGCAGGTAGCAGCAGCAGCAGCAGCAGCAGCAGCAGGTAGCAGCAGCAGCAGCAGCAGCAGCAGCAGGTAGCAGCAGCAGCAGCAGCAGCAGGTAGCAGCAGCAGCAGCAGCAGCAGCAGCAGCAGGTAGCAGAAGGTAGCAGCAGGTAGCAGCAGGTAGCAGCAGGTAGCAGCAGGTAGCAGCAGCAGCAGCAGCAGCAGCAGCAGCAGCAGCAGCAGCAGCAGGTAGCAGCAGCAGCAGCAGCAGCAGGTAGCAGCAGCAGCAGCAGCAGCAGGTAGCAGCAGCAGCAGCAGCAGCAGGTAGCAGCAGCAGCAGCAGCAGCAGGTAGCAGCAGCAGCAGCAGCAGCAGCAGGTAGCAGCAGCAGCAGCAGCAGCAGCAGGTAGCAGCAGCAGCAGCAGCAGCAGCAGGTAGCAGCAGCAGCAGCAGCAGCAGCAGCAGGTAGCAGCAGCAGCAGCAGCAGCAGGTAGCAGCAGCAGCAGCAGCAGCAGGTAGCAGCAGCAGCAGCAGCAGCAGCAGCAGCAGCAGCAGCAGCAGGTAGCAGCAGCAGCAGCAGCAGCAGCAGCAGCAGGTAGCAGCAGCAGCAGCAGCAGCAGCAGGTAGCAGCAGCAGCAGCAGCAGCAGCAGGTAGCAGCAGCAGCAGCAGCAGCAGCAGCAGGTAGCAGCAGCAGCAGGTAGCAGCAGCAGCAGCAGCAGCAGCAGGTAGCAGTAGCAGCAGCAGCAGCAGCAGCAGCAGGTAGCAGCAGGTAGCAGCAGCAGCAGCAGGTAGCAGCAGCAGCAGCAGGTAGCAGCAGCAGCAGCAGCAGCAGCAGCAGCAGCAGCAGCAGCAGCAGCAGCAGCAGCAGCAGCAGCAGCAGCAGCAGCAGCAGCAGCAGCAGCAGCAGCAGCAGCAGCAGCAGCAGCAGCAGCAGCAGCAGCAGCAGCAGCAGCAGCAGCAGCAGCAGCAGCAGCAGCAGCAGCAGCAGCAGCAGCAGCAGCAGCAGCAGCAGCAGCAGCAGCAGCAGCAGCAGCAGGTAGCAGCAGCAGCAGCAGCAGCAGCAGCAGCAGCAGCAGGTAGCAGCAGCAGCAGCAGCAGCAGCAGCAGCAGGTAGCAGCAGCAGCAGCAGCAGCAGCAGGTAGCAGCAGCAGCAGCAGCAGCAGCAGCAGCAGGTAGCAGCAGCAGCAGCAGCAGCAGCAGGTAGCAGCAGCAGCAGCAGCAGCAGCAGGTAGCAGCAGCAGCAGCAGCAGCAGCAGCAGCAGGTAGCAGCAGCAGCAGCAGCAGCAGGTAGCAGCAGCAGCAGCAGCAGCAGCAGCAGGTAGCAGCAGCAGCAGCAGCAGCAGCAGCAGGTAGCAGCAGCAGCAGCAGCAGCAGCAGGTAGCAGCAGCAGCAGCAGCAGCAGCAGTAGCAGCAGGTAGCAGCAGCAGCAGCAGCAGCAGCAGCAGCAGGTAGCAGCAGCAGCAGCAGCAGCAGCAGCAGGTAGCAGCAGCAGCAGCAGCAGCAGCAGCAGCAGCAGCAGCAGCAGCAGCAGCAGCAGCAGCAGCAGCAGCAGCAGCAGCAGCAGCAGCAGCAGCAGCAGCAGCAGCAGCAGCAGCAGCAGCAGCAGCAGCAGCAGCAGCAGCAGCAGCAGCAGCAGCAGCAGCAGCAGCAGCAGCAGCAGCAGCAGCAGCAGCAGCAGCAGCAGCAGCAGCAGCAGCAGCAGCAGCAGCAGCAGCAGCAGCAGCAGCAGCAGCAGCAGCAGCAGCAGCAGCAGCAGCAGCAGCAGCAGCAGCAGCAGCAGCAGCAGCAGCAGCAGCAGCAGCAGCAGCAGCAGCAGCAGCAGCAGCAGCAGCAGCAGCAGCAGCAGCAGCAGCAGCAGCAGCAGCAGCAGCAGCAGCAGCAGCAGCAGCAGCAGCAGCAGCAGCAGCAGCAGCAGCAGCAGCAGCAGCAGCAGCAGCAGCAGCAGCAGCAGCAGCAGCAGCAGCAGCAGCAGCAGCAGCAGCAGCAGCAGCAGCAGCAGCAGCAGCAGCAGCAGCAGCAGCAGCAGCAGCAGCAGCAGCAGCAGCAGCAGCAGCAGCAGCAGCAGCAGCAGCAGCAGCAGCAGCAGCAGCAGCAGCAGCAGCAGCAGCAGCAGCAGCAGCAGCAGCAGCAGCAGCAGCAGCAGCAGCAGCAGCAGCAGCAGCAGCAGCAGCAGCAGCAGCAGCAGCAGCAGCAGCAGCAGCAGCAGCAGCAGCAGCAGCAGCAGCAGCAGCAGCAGCAGCAGCAGCAGCAGCAGCAGCAGCAGCAGCAGCAGCAGCAGCAGCAGCAGCAGCAGCAGCAGCAGCAGCAGCAGCAGCAGCAGCAGCAGCAGCAGCAGCAGCAGCAGCAGCAGCAGCAGCAGCAGCAGCAGCAGCAGCAGCAGCAGCAGCAGCAGCAGCAGCAGCAGCAGCAGCAGCAGCAGCAGCAGCAGCAGCAGCAGCAGCAGCAGCAGCAGCAGCAGCAGCAGCAGCAGCAGCAGCAGCAGCAGCAGCAGCAGCAGCAGCAGCAGCAGCAGCAGCAGCAGCAGCAGCAGCAGCAGCAGCAGCAGCAGCAGCAGCAGCAGCAGCAGCAGCAGCAGCAGCAGCAGCAGCAGCAGCAGCAGCAGCAGCAGCAGCAGCAGCAGCAGCAGCAGCAGCAGCAGCAGCAGCAGCAGCAGCAGCAGCAGCAGCAGCAGCAGCAGCAGCAGCAGCAGCAGCAGCAGCAGCAGCAGCAGCAGCAGCAGCAGCAGCAGCAGCAGCAGCAGCAGCAGCAGCAGCAGCAGCAGCAGCAGCAGCAGCAGCAGCAGCAGCAGCAGCAGCAGCAGCAGCAGCAGCAGCAGCAGCAGCAGCAGCAGCAGCAGCAGCAGCAGCAGCAGCAGCAGCAGCAGCAGCAGCAGCAGCAGCAGCAGCAGCAGCAGCAGCAGCAGCAGCAGCAGCAGCAGCAGCAGCAGCAGCAGCAGCAGCAGCAGCAGCAGCAGCAGCAGCAGCAGCAGCAGCAGCAGCAGCAGCAGCAGCAGCAGCAGCAGCAGCAGCAGCAGCAGCAGCAGCAGCAGCAGCAGCAGCAGCAGCAGCAGCAGCAGCAGCAGCAGCAGCAGCAGCAGCAGCAGCAGCAGCAGCAGCAGCAGCAGCAGCAGCAGCAGCAGCAGCAGCAGCAGCAGCAGCAGCAGCAGCAGCAGCAGCAGCAGCAGCAGCAGCAGCAGCAGCAGCAGCAGCAGCAGCAGCAGCAGCAGCAGCAGCAGCAGCAGCAGCAGCAGCAGCAGCAGCAGCAGCAGCAGCAGCAGCAGCAGCAGCAGCAGCAGCAGCAGCAGCAGCAGCAGCAGCAGCAGCAGCAGCAGCAGCAGCAGCAGCAGCAGCAGCAGCAGCAGCAGCAGCAGCAGCAGCAGCAGCAGCAGCAGCAGCAGCAGCAGCAGCAGCAGCAGCAGCAGCAGCAGCAGCAGCAGCAGCAGCAGCAGCAGCAGCAGCAGCAGCAGCAGCAGCAGCAGCAGCAGCAGCAGCAGCAGCAGCAGCAGCAGCAGCAGCAGCAGCAGCAGCAGCAGCAGCAGCAGCAGCAGCAGCAGCAGCAGCAGCAGCAGCAGCAGCAGCAGCAGCAGCAGCAGCAGCAGCAGCAGCAGCAGCAGCAGCAGCAGCAGCAGCAGCAGCAGCAGCAGCAGCAGCAGCAGCAGCAGCAGCAGCAGCAGCAGCAGCAGCAGCAGCAGCAGCAGCAGCAGCAGCAGCAGCAGCAGCAGCAGCAGCAGCAGCAGCAGCAGCAGCAGCAGCAGCAGCAGCAGCAGCAGCAGCAGCAGCAGCAGCAGCAGCAGCAGCAGCAGCAGCAGCAGCAGCAGCAGCAGCAGCAGCAGCAGCAGCAGCAGCAGCAGCAGCAGCAGCAGCAGCAGCAGCAGCAGCAGCAGCAGCAGCAGCAGCAGCAGCAGCAGCAGCAGCAGCAGCAGCAGCAGCAGCAGCAGCAGCAGCAGCAGCAGCAGCAGCAGCAGCAGCAGCAGCAGCAGCAGCAGCAGCAGCAGCAGCAGCAGCAGCAGCAGCAGCAGCAGCAGCAGCAGCAGCAGCAGCAGCAGCAGCAGCAGCAGCAGCAGCAGCAGCAGCAGCAGCAGCAGCAGCAGCAGCAGCAGCAGCAGCAGCAGCAGCAGCAGCAGCAGCAGCAGCAGCAGCAGCAGCAGCAGCAGCAGCAGCAGCAGCAGCAGCAGCAGCAGCAGCAGCAGCAGCAGCAGCAGCAGCAGCAGCAGCAGCAGCAGCAGCAGCAGCAGCAGCAGCAGCAGCAGCAGCAGCAGCAGCAGCAGCAGCAGCAGCAGCAGCAGCAGCAGCAGCAGCAGCAGCAGCAGCAGCAGCAGCAGCAGCAGCAGCAGCAGCAGCAGCAGCAGCAGCAGCAGCAGCAGCAGCAGCAGCAGCAGCAGCAGCAGCAGCAGCAGCAGCAGCAGCAGCAGCAGCAG